>JALPQI010008740.1:0-48386 GCA_025490895.1 Thaumatotibia leucotreta
GGCGAATTCAATTGATTAAGGCAAGTCACCTGATGGACAGGATCCAGCTCCATAGCATCCAAATTTAGCAGCAGCGGGAAGGTGTCGTAGATGACGTGCTCATAGCCAGGGGACGAGCAGATGGGGTTGGCGCGCAGGTTGAGGACGGTGAGCCGGCGCATCTGGCGCATGTAGACCGCCAGCTCGAGCAACGCACTCAGCCGGTTGTTGCAGACGTGGAGTTATCTCAGTAGCTAGAAACTCGGAAATTACGTTTCCCAATGTTTGCGGGACGCCTCCAGGATTTCGTGTAAAAACTAAGAGTTGCTAAAAAGTTTGTAGCATCATTGGTCATTGGCGCCGCCTGTCAGCTAAAAGTATTTAACATGGTTAAGCTTAGCTGAGAAAATAACCATACTTGTAGCTTGTTAACACTGATGCCATCACCATAGGTCTAGCATACTTGGTAGACTGTAGCAAGTTACCTGGTGGACAGGACCTAGCTCCAAAGTATCCAACTTAAGCAGTAGCGGGAGGTGTCGTAGTTGACGGAGCTTCTGCCACGGGTAGCTTGTTAACATTGATGCTGATGCCACTATCTTAGGGCGAATTCAACTGATTAAGGCAATCACCTGATGGACAGGATCCAGCTCCATAGCATCCAAATTTAGCAGCAGCGGGAAGGTGTCGTAGATGACGTGCTCGTAGCCAGGGGACGAGCAGATGGGGTTGGCGCGCAGGTCGAGGACGGTGAGCCGGCGCATCTGGCGCATGTAGACCGCCAGCTCGAGCAACGCGCTCAGCCGGTTGTTGCGGACGTGGAGTTCGCTTAGTCTGCGGATGAAGTTTCGTAATCATAGACATAGACAGATTTTATTAATCATTCCTCTAGGTCAGAGTGTTTTTCATCTAAAAACAACTTTAAACTCTTACCAATATTTCGTACCTACACGAATCTCGAAAAAAAAGTAGCAGATATACATCAATAGTTAGGAAGCCGCTCCGCTTACTTGTTTTGTTAGAATTTTGAACCACCCTAAGTTCCTAAATGGTCTATAATGACTGTTAAATATGTGGATACCAATTTTGGTCTTATTTAATGTTTAAATTTTCTTTATTATTTTCAAACGATGATAGTGGAATAATTACAATATAGCGCCATACGTGTGGGATTGAGCACCGCTTTTTAACGATAGTTTTAGAGTTTAAAAGTAAGTACGTATAAAATGCGATTAATTTATCTAAATAAATTAATAATGTATGTTTACCTAAATAAATTAATAATGTATGTTTTTCTGGAGTTTTAAAATAATTATGTATACCTACCTAGAATTGGTTGTGAACTTGCGTGATTTTTGAGAAGCGATAGCAGCAAAATTTAAGAGTTCAAGTTTTAGTAATAAGTATGTAGTAACTAATAAAGATCATTTTTATGATCTTTAGCTGAAAAGAGTACCTACACATACATACATACATATTGAATAGAATCAGAAGCTTTATTTAATATACGTAACATGTATTTTTCTAATAATAGGTGTGTATTTATTTACCTAGTACATCTGGAAAATATCTTCATGGACTTTAGATTATTTTCATTCAAGTTTAGATAGTCGAGTTGCAGTAAAGTCCACAGCCCCTCGTTGGGACCCAGTTCGAAGTTCGAAATGTTATTGTAAGACACATCGAGCCACAACAATCTTAGATGGTTTAAGTTTTCCAACCGCTGGATGTGGTTGAACGATAAATCGAGATGACGAAGATATCTGCAAAAGTTCGACATGAGTAGGTACCATGTTTGTTACCAAGCGTGACAGCAAAAATGGTATAAATAAAACCTTAAACTTTGCAGTCCGCTAATATACTTGATGTTGTTGTGGGATAAGTCTAAAATGGTGATCGACCAAAACATCTCCAAGTCTCTTATCTTTTTCACAGAATTGTATTTGTAATGTACTTCCGTTAAAAACCATTGCGCTAAAACAGAAAAGGCCTTATCTGTATTATTCTAGTTCAAAATAAGTTGGATTGTTTTCCCAGAGCCGATTGCTTTTCCGGATGGAAAAATCAGGTGATCTGAGCTTACGACGACGTCGCTGGAAATGAGGAGATCAGTAAACAGCCAGCCGGTAAATAGCAAAACCTTCTGTAATGGATAAAAGCCGGTGTTTTGTGCCAAGAAGCCACGTATCCCGCATTGCATCGGGGACACCCTCTTATTCCGCTTAGTGCGAGCCAAACGAGGGTTATCGAATTGAGTGAACAGGGCCTCTGGATGCTTACACCTTTGCACCTTATTACAAGGGAGAAAGGTGTAACAGTGAAAACACACCTTTGACGGCGACTGTGCATTACGTTACCGATAACCTTTCCTTTTCCACACTCGGGACAGCCAATTCAACTCGCATATCGATACAAGACTAATGTTTTATTTACGTGTGCTATACTCCAATACGGTTTCCAGTCTGTTGAAATCCACGGCTAGGAATTGCAGATAGAGAAGGTGCGAGAGAACACTGAGATTTGACAGCAAATTGGATGACAAATCTAGATACACCAAGTACTTATACTGTTGCAGGACGTCTATGTTTTGCAGCCGCTGTAAAAATATGTTTTATTATAAGACACATTGTAATCGTACCAAATTTTACTAAAAATATTTAATATGCACCTAGATTACAAATTGTTAATGACTATGACGAAGATCGCCAAGTCACTTAATAAGTGAATAGTAATTTTCTTAAAAAATAAATCATGTAAATTATGAATGCCATGACAATTTCATGTGCACTGGTGCAGATAAAGTTTGATTTCTCTGTTTTTATCGGGACCAAATTTGGCATGGCTTTCTATCGCTTGTGGGTTTGATTATGCACCCATGGCACGGTATTACTCAATAGATTATTTGGGTCAATCGCTTTTTTTTTGTTGTTATTCTGTCACACCACCCAGGGGACAACAGTGGGATAGTTTCTTAGAAGAAAGTATCATCCAAACTCTACTATCATGATGAGTGGATGACCCACCTTGGAAAGGCCACATAACTGTCAAAAAATTCAAAGTTTTGTCAATTTGAATGCTGCTAAACTGTGATTTTAAGGGTGACCCCGGAGAATGTAACCATGGCAACGAGTGACATAAAAAAAGTGATTGATCCATTTAAGAATTATATTTGAAGAAAAAAAAGTGTTTCAACAAGATGTCTCAAATCAAATAAAACAAAGGACCTTTCCTGTAAGATCCAATTTGATGTAAACATAGTCCCCCAGTATCGGAGTGCGGTGAAGGTAGGTCAGGCACGCGGCGACCATGTCTCTCGTGAGCACGCCCCCGACCAGCTCGGCCACATCCCTCTGCCTGAGCACGCGCACCGTGGGGGAGTAAATGTCCTCGTATAGCTCAGGGAAGTTGTAGTAGCAACCCCAGAGTTGCTCTTCGTTCATCAACGGCGTCACGTTGTGGGGGAACTGGAAGGAACGTATTGCGCAATTCCTAAAAAAAAACTACATGATCCAAGTTCATGTAATTTTTTTTTAGACTTGTTCTAATGGCGGGTAGATAGGCAATCATCTCAGTACCTAGATACCTAATGTATGTTTTCAGTTTTGTTTATAATTAGGAGTCAAGAGTTGCTAGCTTACCTATACAATGAGTTATAAAAGCCAAGGAGATGTCCATAGAACGACCTTCATCTATTCATTATCCTAATGGAACATTAGTAGTTCTTCATAGTTTTTCATCACACTGGCCGACAAAAAAAACAATTTTAACAAAAAATATTATTCTATGACGTACTCACATTTCTATTACTCCCTAGGGAACTTCGCTTTTCTATTACTCCCGCTACGCATGTAAGCAATGGCACGCTTAGACAGCAAGTGTGATGAAAAATATAGTTATGAAACTTGCCACCTTCAAATTCGAATTCATAATGCAGTTGCAAGGATATCAACAGGTGACTTAATTTGAACCTATCTATCGAAGCATTTTATTTTTACTAAATACATATTTCGTTATGAAAGACTGGGTGAAAGTTGGTCTATGAGTGTCTCTTATAGGTCGACGCCTAAAAGTTATCAACTGAGATTTCTAAACTCAAACAAACACAATGAATTATTTATTATCCTTTCAAATGAACTCCGGTTTCTCTCGGTTGGCAAAATCATGGTACTTCAAGTTAAAACGACATCCGATAAGATATTTTTACCTCGGGGAAATACAAGCCGTGGCGAGTGATGAAATGTGACCCTACTCAAGGGGACGTACATCAAATTGGCGGGGACGCGATCCTGCCGTTACTTTTGAGCCCTACATCACCTCAAAAGATGTTTAACGGCCCTTTTACCTGCCCCGCATATTATATGGCCGACGGGGTTGTTGACGACAATATTTCATGCCGAAGTTTATATTCATGAATATTACATGCAACGCCAAACAACTTTCAGGTACGCGTGATTCGGAGTTGGAAAAATATGGTAATTAATAATGTACGCAAACAGATTTCGTATCGTTTTCCGGGGCCTGTAAACGTGAAAGAATTTTCAATTTTTGAAGCGGTCGGCGAAGCTGGAATACGTGGCGAGAATCTTTTCAAAAGAAAAGAGTAAAGGCTTTCTGATTTGTGACTAAGCTTACTGCTTCAGTAGGTATATCCTCTGGGTTTCTTCGTATCTCTTCGAGCAACTGCGATGGCAGCATAAATCCACTACGGGTTGTTAAACTACGTCCGCGGCTGCGTCCGGCTGAAAAAGATCACCGAATTAGCAAACTCTCATCAACGACGTACTCGTATTCATAATTTTATAAGCGCCTATCATTCAAATGATGTATCTGTTAAATCCACTGGAAGCAACATTTATTTAACTAAATCTACATAACAAGGTAACTAGGTAGTTACATTAAAATCTCTAACTGCATTTCTAAAACGCGTTAAAATTACCGTAGCTTAAAAATAAATTCACTTTTATTGTAAGTAGATACAAGGGAATTCCAAATAACCGATCCTGCTCGCGTTTTTACGGCAAAACGTAAAGTTATCCAGTGTGAATGATAAACGCCGACTATCCGTAGAATCACATTCAGGTTTTAAAAACAAGATATCGATTTGAAATATGATATTAACCTTCCCGTTTCCCTTTCGCAAATATACAAGAGTGCTAGGGAAATTCAGCGAAATATTTGTCATGTTTTTATTGTCCAAATACGCCTTCGAAATCCGGACATATTTTCCACGATTCTGCTCTTCGCAGGCCTACTCAATGAGCCCCGATATATTCTTAAAATATAGTCTGGTCAGCCATATATTATATTCTTGTCACAAAAATAGGCAGCCAAAATCTATAGTGTTTTTTGCTACATAAGTTTGTGAAAAACAAGAAACATTTTATTCCTATGTAGGTATTAATTAATATTCCTTATTTCATATTCGATTCTCCTCATTAATTACCTAGGTACATTTTATATTGGTATTTAAGTAGTTATTCCCACAAACGTCGTCGAAATTTCGTTCATATCTGTCCAAAAATACCTAATATGTAAGAGCTAATTTAGGCAAATAAATAAGCGAACGATCGACGACGTAGCTTGAATTATAACCATTATAGGCTATTTTATTGCTTACCTGAAATAGAACTTCCACTTTCGAGGTAGTTTAGCCTGGAGACTTCAGTCCAGGACTTCAGTACACCGGCGACAAGCAATCTCCCGCCAGCATTCCTGTCTCCTCGGAAAGGCTTCGCATCGTCGGTTTCCGACTGCTCCTCTAACGACTCCATCGTTCTCTCTCCTCGAATCGTCACGTTACTCTCTTCTTCCATTAGGACTAATTTTAAATGGTTTCCGATATAAATAATATTTAAATTATTTCTTCACGTTTTAAGGATTGACAAAGATAATATTGACATCAAAATTGTCAGCGTCTTTGTTGATTCAGCATAAAGTCTTAAGTCCACGTAGGTCCTACATGTTAAATATTAATATTAGTTTGGCAAACATGTTTCGGCATTAAAGAGGCGGCAAATTTAAAAAATAATTTAATGTAGTAAGTAATAATTTTTGCGATTGTTCTAATTAAACAGATATTGTTTAATTTTTAATTTTAATGAAATTATTTCGAACATATTCGGCCTAGGTAATCATTTTTCTTTCAGTACAGAACCCTCCACTAAGCATGGCCTGACATGCTAATGGCCGATCGCACTTTACCGATATCGTATATTTCTTAGTTTTGGAGCAATTAGAATAATTCTTAATAAAAAAATAATCGAAAAGTGAGCCTAGTGGTAAAAAAGTGCCCGAACTTACTCCGTATTATACGTAAATTATGTTCTAATAGTAGCTACCCAGGAACTTCCAGTGCTATGATCCTAACATAAAAACTTTTCCCCTTATTCATAAACGTCTCCTAAATTAGCAGGCCACTAAATATTGTTTGTCCCTTTCGCTTAATGTATAGACACATTGATAAGACTGAAAGGGACAACCAATACTTAGCGGCTTGTTAATAATAGTATAATTATTTATGAATGAATATTATGGATAAAGGGGTTAGTTGGTAATTTTATACTCCTAAAATATATTGAATACTTACTTAATTCATGATTTAGTTACATGACAGAATGACGATTACATTTGCTTTATACATTTTATTATGTATGTCTCGTTAATAAAAATGTTAAATGAAAGGGGTTCAAAGTTGGCAAATTCCTTGGGAACGAATGAATTTCCGGTGAAGTTCAGAAATGAGCCGCCCACCGACTTTCAGCGACCTTCACGAGGATGGAATTTAATTATCTTAAAAGTAAGGAGTAACTTGCATTATCACATTTTCCTGCGTCGAGCAGGAAAGAACAGTAAGTATGCCTTCTTACTTTTATAACTCAGAATATTGCTTATTCGTTGCCTTTCACATGTGGTAGGTGAAAGAACAAACAAGTAATTATTTTAGGTAGGCGTAGGTACTATACGTATTTAGTTTCCCAACCAATTGGCGTCTTTTGTAAAATGTAGGTAATTCAGACCTTTCTACCAAACGCTCATATCTAATTGACAGATAAGGAGTAACGAAAACGAATAATTAGCGGATGTGGGTTTGATGGACGTTTATGAATAGATTGAATAGGTAAGGGATAAGGACCGTATATGTACCTGTATCTATACCTGGTACAGATACAGCTTCGCTTTATTTGTCCTAGAGATTAAGAGTCCGGTATAAATTTTAAAGTGAAATTCGTTAATATTGAATGAATGCATATAAATTGCAATTGTTATGCAAAATGCTACAGGGCAGTATCAGGATTGCACCTTCCTCTCATGTATTTAAAGGGAAACATAAACAATGGCTACTGCAGGGGCTATGTTAGCATGTACATGAGTTATAATTAATGTAATTATACAATCAACCGTAAATTAATGGATGAAATATAAATACAGGGTGTAATCGATCGATAAGTGTTTACAGGCTATAATTCCGTAAATATGAGAGATATCAAAACTGTAAATACTTGAAAATGATAATTAATTGATATGGAGTAAGTGGTTAACATAAGACAAATCATGAATCATTTGATAACGGTGAAATGCATCGGTCGTATCGTATTAAACTAGTCTTTGAATGAACGGTTACCTACTAAATGTATGGAAGGGTTTGAAGTTAATATTTGGGATATTTCTGATTTTATTTAAAAAAAAAATTAGTGTAATTTTATTCGTTGGGTACTTTCGGTATCCAGTTACAAGTTTTCTGATATCTCTCAAATTTACGTAATTATGGCCTGTAAACACTTATTGATTACATCCTGTATATACACATTACAAAATGTAATATTTTTATTACACAAGCAATAACGTGCAATCTTAATAGTTAATTGAAACGATACTATTAAAATGTATAGGCAATATAAACTGATGACTAGTAACGAATGTTACTAATCAATATTCTCATTTCTTAGCTCCATAGAATAAATTGTCAAAAAATTTGGTAGGTACTGACTACTGACTGAACCTAATCGAGATTATGGTGACCCTTTTAAAGTCATAGTTAAGCAAGTATCTTTAGTAAGTTTCTACCGCCTTCTACTGCGAGCGGAACGGACTCATTAATGGCTCCGTTTGACGTACATCGCTGGCCATGTGCTAGTGTGCAGTTGACGGCTGTAAGTCACACCAGCGGTGTAAGTTAAACGGAACCATTAATGAGTCCGTTCCGCTCGCGGTGGAAGGCGGGCATAACTTAGGTGCCTATCATGAAATTCACAAATAACCATGTTCAGGTACTTTATTGTGCTTATTTTGTTGGCTTAAAGTACTGTGCTCAGTACGCTTCATGAATACCTAATAGTTTGCCCTAGTCGTAGTCGTACCTAAATTTGAATGCAGTGCACAGCACGAAGAGTTTACTCCTTTATGAAAGAGAATTTTCTTCGTACAAGTATTTTCTCGTTTCGCGCATTTTATACTGACTCCAGCTTTAAGTACCACGTGGTGGTAGCTAAGTGGTTCACGAGTTCACGAGGGCGAGCAGTGATTGTAGTTTTACAGAATAAGTAGTCGCTTATATTGATACTTAGAAATAATTTACTCTCATGTGGCTAATGGCTTTTGTTTTACCTTCTATTTTTAAAAGTCTTTTTATTTATTTATTTAAACTTTATTGCACAAATAAATAGTACAAAAGGTGAACTTAATGCCATAAGGCTTTCTCTACCAGTCAACCTTGGGGCCAAACAGAGATCGAAAATAGGTGCATGTGTCAATTTCATGGATCTTTTTAACTGCTGTTAAGTATCTAATATATTACGCCATATTATGTATGCTAGGAGATAAATATTGTATCGTGCTTCCGTCATTCAAAAGATACTAAAAAGTATAATTTAAGTACTTGTTTGAGTCTGACTGCTGCCCAGCAGAAAAGGAATTACCTTAGCATAAAAACTACATGTTCAACAAGGAATTTAAAAATTATGAATTTATGAGCGCAAACTATAGGTAAATACCGCATACCGTTATCGTTTAGCTTCATTAATTTGGCAGGAATTTAGGGTGAATCGACCAGCACTGTTTTCGGAATATAATAAATGTAAACATTGGAAATCCGCGCAGCTGGTTTGATCCCTCAATAAATCCCGGATATTCTCAGCTGGTCAAGCATAATATTTTCCTTCATTAAACCTTATTCAGTGCATTTATATTCAGAGATTCAGAGCTTCAGAATTCTTCGTCCGCACTGGCAGCTAATAATTGGCATGAGATCTATAAGGAGTGGCCTTGGCCCGACGTTTTCCTTTTTAATTTAATCGCCGGGAGGTCGGACGCTGCATTCGAGCTTCGTCACAGATTGATCTAATTTTGATATCATACACAAGTATATCATAATCTAATATTAAACACGTCTTGTTCTGGGGCGATAATGCTAATAACCTATATTATTTAATACAATTTATTAGCAAAAAAATATGTGCCTGTTCTAGCGAAGCTAGGGTTGGAGGAACGATATGCGTGGATGCCTCTAAAATCAGCAGCATGCAGCACATAATTCAATGTCCTAATCTGTCTTTTATTTTTTAAAAGTGAATAAAAAATTACCAAAAAATGTAACCAATCATATTAACTAGGACCGACAAACAACCAAGCTACATTAACATCACACAGAAAAATTAACAAATTATTGTTTGCCCAAACTAAAATGGAAAAGATTGTTAACCGAAGTCAATTCAGATCAGATTTTATTGACCACGGTCAAAGATGAGTCAAAATGATCAATTTATAAAGCCCGCTTGGAGCTTCAATCCCTGGGTCACTTTTTCGCATTCCAGATTTTCATTGTTTGAAGTGAGAAATAAAAACCAGCATGTTGTATTCCATTTGAGAAAGCGAATGTTTACGAGAGCGCGAAGGAAGCGCGTGTAAAGTGGCGGGAAACAAAACAGAATTCGTTGAGTGATCTTTTTGTTCTTGTAAGTACCTACGCCCCGTTGAGGATAAAAACGGCAAGCTAATATATAAATACTATATTTATTTATAGTACCTACTCATATATTCATAAATATGTGTAGGTGGTGAAGGTTATAAATAAGCATTTTTCGCATGGTAGTAAGCAGTTACCTTTTTCTATTTCTATACGCTTGAAGTGTACATAGAGGTGTCATGTGCGTCGCCGACTCAAACTCATTCTGCGGGTCTCCCTGTAGTGGATATACGGCCTCTCTCAATACTCTATGAGGTTTTTGAGGACTGTGTTCCTTCACAGCAAAGGCTCGATATTTGAGTGCGACGACCTTTTTTGAGAACCTTACCAAACCAAAAGATTTAATATTTTAACGATACATGGGACTTAATCACGTGAATTTATGTTAAATATTGTAATGAAATCACGTCGCAGTCTGCCTGCAACCATGGGTGGAACTTCATCCCCAAACGTTAGGACAATACATATATACATGTATTTTACGTAAGTTTGCGCAATTAAGTCCCGTTTTTTGTTAAACATGAGTGATAATCGTGAAAGTATAAGTCAATTAAAAAAGAGTTTGTATTTTGCACGTTTTGTGACCCTCTCTTGAGTCTCTCTAGAGCCACAAAGTAACTCCATAATCTCTGCTATAGCACATTGGTCTGAAGCCATGTGAAAATGTTTAAATACAAAAAATAACTTCAACTGACGTCTAACATCTAACAGAAAAACACCTAAACACGAATCACTTTAAAATCTCACAAGTTAGTTTATAAACTAAGTAGGTGTTTTATTTTATAAATTAACCCGTACTGGCGTTAGATTATGAAATAACGATTCCACTATATTACACTGGCAAACATATACCTTTTCGGTGTATGATTTATGCACCAGTTCGTACCTTGTGACAGGATATGATCAATAGACAAGCCGCTAGGGATCTCATATTATTGTCACTATGCGAGGTATGAAATGAAATAGTAGCTAAAGTACATAAATCATTCAAACGTACGTACAGTACGTACACGTATTTCGTTTTAGGGTTACGTATCCAAAGTGGTTGCTCTTATAGTTTCTTAAATTTTATTGTTGGAGAAGCATTTGAAAAAATAATCTTGTAGAGCTCGGAAGTTTCCCGAAAGTTGAATGTGCTTCGAAAAAGTCAACTAAGTAAATAAACATAATATTTTACTTGAAATAAGTTAAAATGCCTCCATACAATATTTGACGCCTTCCATCGAAAAGTCCAGATTTTAAAATGCCTGTAGCCATACAGTTTACCGCATTCACACAGTACGGCAAGTTATGTACAGTCGATTGGCAGTTTGGATGATACGGAGTGAGGTAGGTAGGTGTTATTTCTCCGAAAGTAGGTATTCACAAATTCTAATATGGAGAATGTTCTAAAAACCCTGAATTGAACTTGGACGTGCATCAACGTCAAATACCTCACGCATCTTCACTTTGTAAGTATTCTATGTTAAGAAACCCTTTTGGATCTTATGGATACATAACTATAACTATAGAACGAAACATTTACTTATTTAAGCAGTTCGATGGTTCATTGTCGAATCGTATAAGCAGTATAAGCACAGTTGGCAAAGTGTAGTTATACCTTGTTGCATTGCATCGTGATTAGGTACCTACTGATTAGATTCATCACTTAACTTATGTTACATTGTTGTTGTATTCCGGCCATTTTTCCGCAACTCGACATCAAACGTTCCTATTTTGCGTGGTCCCAACTCTGGCCTAGTACTTGTTGGGGACTTCACATAGGTACACCCTTGAATTTCTTCGCAGGTGCATGCAGCTTTCCTCACAATGTTTTCCTTTTTTTTTATACCACGTCGGTGGCAAACAAGCATACCTTCACCTCAAAGCACTTGTGAGTATCAAATTAATATCATTTGATATTCACGTTACGTTATTTGGTTAGTCTATAGGTGTTACTACAGCTGGATCACATCAGCTACGTTACTGGGGGATTTGTTCGGAACTGCAGCTTGAGAACACATGGTATACAAATATATGGATATCTACAGAAGGCGCACTTCGTCTTTAAACTCATAGAAGAAACCTGGTGTCTATTTAAGTATATAAAAGGTGATAGATTATATTACAAAGTATGATTCATATTGACATCAAGCGTTCAGCTATTACTTAGCAGTGTACAAGTTGCAAAACATTCTCAAAATTGCGGGAATGTACTCGGAAATTTTCGAGAATTTTCATGAGAATTTAAGGATAAGTTCCCATTGAGAATGTTTCCATGAGAACTTATAAAAAACTGTTATGAAGAATATTGTGTTTCACACTTGAGTAGTAGTAGTAGTATCATCAGCCTATCATAGTCCACTGCTGGACGTATGCCTCTCCTATTAACTATGCGTATGGACGCATTACTTGAGTAAACAAAGCATAAAATATACCTTAAAAGGTATGTAACTATATACAACGGTTTTGGCATGATAAAATTGCTTGTAAAATGTAAATTGCCGAGAAAATTCTCTAAAGAACTTTCGCAACTTACGAAACTTCTCCTCGGTACTTTGCTATCTAAATATACAGACAGTGAAGTCATTGGCCAAACCATGGAGAGTGATCATTTATAAAAAAAACCACCGCCAATTCCGTAAGCATAATTACCACGTGTTGGCATTGTTGCGAAAATTTTAATAGTGAATGTGTTACTGTAGCAGTCTGGAAACTAGGAATAGTTATGGAAGCCGAATTTCTGATTTCAATATCAGCCAATTTTTGGCATTAATTTTCGGGAGTTTAAGTTCATCATATGTCTTAATTTAGGTTCTGTATCATCGCTGAAATCTTTGCCGTTTATTTCTGTATATTAGGTACCATTTAGGTACTTTAGATTTATTATCAAACTGCGATTAGAATGGGATTCGAAAGTACTGTTGACACAACAGCGTATAAGTCAATCTAGGATATATATTCTATTCATAGCTATATTCATATATTTTATAGTTTAAGTGCAAAGACTTATAGGCAATAGATTAATTAATCACCACAACATCTATAAACGACTCTTTTCTTAGTAAAAGTTGAGTATTTTTTGTGTCAACAGTACTCTTGAATCCCTTTCTGATTCCGGTACCTAATAAGTAAGTAAGTAAATCTGTATACAGAAGCGGACCTTCTGTACTGCTGCTACGCAGTTTCCGCAGTTCACGCTCCGGAGGATTTCCTCGGACTGCGCTAATCCAGTCTTAGTTTGAAACTCGTAGTAGCACAGCAATGCCACATAACATGACCAAGTACTTCGGTTACGTTGGCGCTGTTCAAGCTACACTAAACCGGTATAAGTACCTAACAATTCTTGGGTAAGATAAGTAACGCTGAACTTTAATTTGTGGACAGTCACTTTTACGACTTAGTGAAATAATGTCGGCGTAGACGTATAAGGCACTGGTCTTACCGCGAGCTACTAAGCTATGAACTATCGGCTATAAAGCTATAAACACGAACAAAAGATACGCACTCCCACAGAAACAGAGACACAGCGATCAGCTATCCGCTATCATCGCCGGGCGAGTATCGCCGTGCCTCTTTTTTTTTACATGGGAGTGCGTATCTTTTGTTCGTGTTTGTAGCCGATAGTTCATAGCTTAGTAGCTCGCGGTGAGGGTGAGACCAGTGCCTAAGATTATTAAATTAATGCTATAATTAGTAGGTACGGTTCCCAAGTTGAGGTTTTTAAATAAGGGTAACCTAGTACTTAGAATATTATACGATATTTTCATATAATAGAACAAGCCGTGTAAATACAAACACGTACCGATAAATATCTCAAATTTCATCTTAAAAGTTACGAGAGTTGCTACGTGTTCAATGTTTTTATCGATATGAACAAAATCTTTCCCACTTATTTGTTGTTTGTGTTTATTTCACGAGATCGTTATCAAAGTCTGTCGTGTGCCCCAATTGCCGCTCGGGGCTTAATATTGTGCGGCATGTATACGTGGCTTTATATCTCTGAATATGATAAGACCTTATCTCCCAGTAATAAGGCTCAGGAATATTAATTTAACTATCAACAACGATGCTTTACACAAGTAACTTCATATTATAATGAGCTTCGTTATTGCTGATGAACGGTACCAACCAATTAACGCCAGCCCTTGTTAATAACTGACAACTATTACATGCAAATGCTTTCAAATATCTAATTTGCTGCATACTTCGTTGTTAAATATTAACTTTAATTAATACCATGTATGTATACATACTTATTAGTAGTACTTACATATTATGACTAAATTTCATGTAGGGACTATTTTATGCAGTCATGACAGTTGTACTCTAGGAGTTTTAAAATACACTGCTAAATTTCATCGGATAGATTTCCATCTTTCATTTTCTGGTTGTGGCTGGTCACAAACTTACTGAAACTAAATCAGCAATAACATCCGCTACAGCAAAGTTTGAAGCAATATAATAAAAACAAAATAATAAATCATTCAATACCATGAAACTGGGGTAGAGAGCATACTTATTGCAAGTTGAGCATCGAACTTCGGCGAGGATTCAATCGCGGAACTTTACCCGATAAGGCGAAATTTTAAACAAGACTGGAATTTTATAAAGAAATCTGAGTTTTTGTCCAACCACAACAATGTATCATGATTCAGTTCTGCGGGCGTATGAAGTGTCTCGGCTGCGCGCAAAGAGACTGGAAAAGAAAAGTGTCCCGCTTTCAACTGGCACACTGCCTGCCGCCCCGCCGTGAGCGAGAATTTCAATTTGCAGACTTCCTCGGTCTAGTTTCGTGTTTTTTGCTAAGAATAATTGCTAAAACGCAGAGTAATAGTTTCGTAGAACTTTGAAATGATTAGACTAGAGAAAGTCTTGAATTTGGATGAAATAAATCAACAGCTGGAAGTAGCTTTTTTTCTCTCATTCGCTATTTAGTTTAACGATTCAAAAGCGCTCGTTGCTGGGCGGGCCTAATTGAATAAAGAATATTTTGAATTTGCCTTTTGACTTTGAGTTTTTAAAAACATATTTTAAAAATTTAATTACATTAAATATTATTATTCATTTTATAAAATAGAGTAAGAATGTAGGCATTATCAAAGAAAGCAATGTACACGAAGCTTGATTCAGCGAAAAATCTTATTTTTATGTGCCGAGCAATTCCACGTAAGTGTGTAATGTAAGTGACCAATTTCTCGCGTATTTATTTATTAATCGTGGAAATTTTACTTTTGTTGTAAAAAGATATCAAAATGATACTTATCTAGATATAAATTAACACTTACACTTGAATCATAATTAAATAAATATACAATAAAATGGTCACTTTCATTACAGTTACATGGATTTACCCTAACCTACTTAACTAAAAAGAAAATATAACATGAGCACTCGGGAAACATTGAAAGGGCGCGAATAGTTCCAAAAGCTTTTGACGAGACAAAGTTAGTGTATCCGGGCCCCACGGCATGTAGGTATACCATTTTGTAGCATTTAAATAGGGGTCTGCGAGCAAAGTCCCAAATTGTGCCAACATACATTAAAGGGCAGCTTAATTAGGAAGGTCAGCAATTAAATCTTGGAGTAGCAATTTAAAGTGGTCTGGCTGTTTGGCTGCCTGTTTGGCCCGCGTTTCCGCCAAACACCTGCCTTGTTTTATAGGTGCTTTAAGTACTTAACTAATGCCAGCGTGGGTCGGCTTAGAGAGCAAGTTTCGACTTCCTGTCACTGGGGATTTAAGAAATACTTTTCTAAATCCTGGAACACTCTTCACGAATAACTTAGCCATCTGCACTACACATCACCATTTATAGTTTAGTATTGTTTGGCTCAAACTTGCTTGATACTAAAAGTATAGGAGTTTTAAAGTTTTAAATTAACAAGTTTTGTAGTGTAGCTTTGAGCTGTAAATAAGTTCTTTTGTATGCAATAAAGAGAGCCTTGGCTGCAGATGCTGCAGTCGTAAAGGCTGCGCGTGGCTTCCACTCAAAAACCACACATATAGGTATCTCGTATTGTACAATGAGTACAAGTTCCGGTACAGATACGTTACTGAAACTCCCTCATGCTATATTTGTAAATGCAAGTTTTATGTTTTTAATGCACTGGTCTCATCGCGAGCTACTAAGCTATGAACTATGGGCTATAAATAAAAGAGACACGGCGATACTCGCCCGGCGGTGATAGCTGATAGCTGGGCAAGTATCAGGCTGGTATTTTTTGTTCGTGTTTACTTCATAGCTTAGTAGCTCGCGGTGAGACCAGTGCCTAAATAGAGATTTGTTAGATAGTTGGTACCCTATCCCATGACAATAGGGACTATTATTGGAATGTGTATATATAGAGCATACCGGTACATTATCCTAAATAAATAAATAGATACTTATTCTATTAACACCTGTTTGTCAATCCCCGGATAAATATATCCGCCAGATAAAAACATTCACTTCCTACCCTTTTTTCGAGGCATATAAAAAAAGGATAGCAAACAATTATCTGCCAGATATCATTTATTTGGGGATGATGAAACAGGCCCAAATACTGCTAAATAAATTCCCTAAATAGGCGAATTGAAATAGGGAATGGGACTTTGAATGGGAATGCGATTTATGAGTTATACGTGGCCGAAGTAATAATGGTTCCAGAACGGTAGTTATAGGGAGTGCATTTAATTATCCTCAACTCAATCCTATTTCAATTATTGAAAACCCCTCAGGACAAAGTCCGGAGGACTCGAAAGGCTGTAATCCTTTGATAACGATCGTTAATTGCGTCTTGAAAGTTTTTGCAGACTCAATCTTTATATTCTGTTTTTAAATTCATTAATCAAACTTAATATCTTAAGGCGACATTTATTGTTCGACGAAAATTTAGCAAGACACTGTTTTATTTATTAATACACTTTATAAATACGAACTTGTCTAAGGGAACATCAACAGACGTGATTAATGATTATCTCCAGATTTCTTTACGAAAGGCTTTTTTGTGATGGTTATTTAGGAAAACGTGTACAAATTTAAATAAGCGAACCATTAATAATTACCCCTATTGAACTCTAGGCATCTATTAAGTATTGCGGACATTTTCGATTAAGATTGTGTTCGTGTCTCTTGAATCACTTACATTCGAACTGCCAACTATAGGTATCAGAAGGAGTTTAAATTGAAGAAAGATAGGTCCTTCTTATTAATTAAGGTAACTTCAAAACGAAAAGATGTCTTCATAATATAATTATGATTATAGTAAAGAAATGATAAATATTTCCATAAATCGCTCGTTTTGACGGAAATATAACTGAGTAGATGGATGTGTTTTTTTGGATTTTCATGCTGTATTGCGTTCAAAACGACGAATTTAACTTTATTTGTTTTTTTTTTAGGGTTCCGTTTTTGCCATTTTGGCTACGGAACCCTAAAAAAAAAAAACAAAAAAAGTTAAATTCGTAGATTCGGCATGTCCGTCTGTCCGTCTGTCCGTCTGTCACAGCCAATTTACTCGGAAACTATAAATGCTACAGTAACGAAATTTGGTAAGAATATGTGTTGTATAAACCGCTACAGGATTATGACACTAAATTGTAAAAAAAACCATTGGGGTGGGGGCCCTCCATACATGTAACTGAGGGATAGAACTTTTTTTTTAGTTGTACATAAGCGTGTGGGGTATTAATAGAAAGGTCTTTGAAAATGATATGAAGGTTTATACATCATATTTTTATTTAAGCAAACGGGATAACCTTTTAAACACGTCAACTAGTTCGACAGACCGAGCTCGTCTCCTTGCGACTGCGGAATGGGAGTCGGGTCTGTGGCTACATGCCCTACCCTCATCAAATATTGGTACTCTCCTTGACAATACCACATTTCGCCTGGCAGCTAGCTTACGTTTAGGGGCATCTACAAACCAACCACATCGCTGTCAGTGTGGCACAATGGTGGACACACTTGGCCACAATGGCCTTTCATGTGTCCGAAGCGCTGGAAGGATCCCCCGTCACGCCAGCATCAATGATGTTATCCGTCGCGCCCTTGTCAGCGCGAAAATACCGGCCGTCCTAGAGCCCAACGGTCTGGCCAGGGACGACGGCAAGAGGCCTGACGGAATGACGCTGGTGCCCTGGAGCATGGGCCGACCGCTAGTTTGGGACGCCACCTGCGTTGACACTCTGGCGCCGTCCCATGTTTCGGTCACCGGCGTTGCTGCTGGCGCCGCGGCATCATTAGCCGAAAATCTCAAGCGCCGCAAATATGCTGCTTTAGGAACCAGCTACATATTTGCGGCGTTTGGTGTGGAGACCATGGGGCCATGGGGGCCAAGTGCACATAGGCTTTTTAAAGACCTAGCGGCTCGCCTAATAGAGACCTCAGGCGACCAGAGGGCTGGCCAGTACCTTGCACAGCGTTTGAGTATAGCCATACAACGGGGGAATGCGGCCAGCCTTCTGGGTACCTTGCCCACTGACGGCGATTTAGGCCAAATTTTTTATTTATAGGTAGTTAAGTCCTTATATTGTTTGTTTTCATTTTATATCGTACTTTAATAATAAATAAACCTTTTTAAGCAAATCGTTTTCGAGATATCAGCTCTCAAAGTCTGAAAAATGTGTCCCCCTCTATTTTTTAAACTACGCAATATAAAATTCTGAAAAAAATATATGTTATGCACATTAATAAACTCTATCAATGATTTTTGGTTTGATTAAATTATCTCCTATAGTTTTTGAGGTAGGTTGATTTAACTGTATTTTTTTAATAATAAATTGATAATGGTACGGAACCCTTTGCGCGCGAGTCCGACTTGCACTTGGCCGGTTTTTTTATTATAATATATTCTGATATTCATGCAAATATAATTTGATGTTTCCAAATTAATTTTAATTATTATTAATATTAATATAATAAAATATTAATAATTAATACATTACTTTCATTAATTTAAATTAGGTTATGTCAGAAATTGTGAATAACCAAAACTCATGTGTCATATACAGTATGTATCACCTCGTAGAGCAAAGAAAGAAATCCATTAATGTTTAGATCATACTAAACAACTTTTACTATGGGGCCAAACCTGAATTCACGACCACCGATTGTTGTCCAGATCAATGTTTAAAATGACAGATGAAAGGGTGGTTTTGAGTATAGTGTAGGCCATATGAGCATTAATTTGACGCAAGCGATCCGAAAAATAATCAAATTTTTCATAATTTTGATAAACAAAATCCGGAAAAGATTCGTCTAAGATAAGTGAGTAAGTGACCCTAGGAGGTGAAGAGAGACCCTAGGAGGTGATGCTATGGTACGAAATTGTGACAGAACTAATTCCTTTTGAGTGTATGAATCCGGAAAGAATAATTCACACTTAGAGAAATGAATGTTAAAAATATAATAACTTAGAGAATTTTGGTACAATAATATCGAACATTACCTTTGCACACAGTTGTGGAGTTTACTCCCTAAAATATATGCCAAAAAATATGATAATATAATTTAAAAATAGTAAAAAAATATTTTATTTACTTATACCTATATTTGATTTATTTTTATTTTATTGAAACATAAGTCTACACGAAATTACAGCTAAAAACCAATGCGTCATGCAACTAAAATTAATCAAACCCCCAGAACCGCCCAAGACGCCCTTCGGCCAGAAGTCCGCACTCGCGATGGTATCAGTGGCGTAACTATACCATCTGGGGCCTGTGGGAAATTATTTTGATGGGGCCCTATCAGTAAAAATCGTCACATTAAAAATATTTCTGAGCTCACGGCCTCTTGGGCCGGGGCCCTCTTGGGTCAGGGGCCCGTGGCATTTTGCCAGCCCTGCCACCCTATTGTTACGCCACTGGATGGTATCTTGCAGCGAGCGCGGCACTCGCACCACGACCGAGCTGAAGTGCACGTAGTGGCGCGACTGCAGCTGTTGCACTCTTAGAGTGTAGCCAGTCTTCCAGCGGACATATTCCTTCACGTCTTTAGGCACAGTAATAAAGGCGCGACACATAGAGCGTCTTACTCGGTGTAGCAACTGGAAGACCAGAAGAGACCGGCTCGGCGGTGTCACACTGCGTCTTGCAAGGCACCCTTCGCACTCAACCCTTCCTCTGCACCAGCGTGAAGGCCTCCTTATTCACAAATGCGCAGGAGGACTTAGGGAGCCCGTACATCACCCGATTTAGAGGGTATGTTGACCTGGCCAGCTGCGACTTGCTGTCCGGCAATATCGTCGGCATAAGCCCGCTTACGTTGCTTCGAGGAAACAGGAGGCGGCCGCGCAATCAGTAATACATAATACATTAACTTAATCTAAGGCTCTTGCGAAATACTCATTGATAGAATAGTAAGGCTTAGGTACTTATGAGATACCTATTCTTGATGTTTATTTTGGAATGTTCTTAGTTCTTATTTTATGGCTATCATGCAGTATTATTTAGGCCCTTGTCAAAATATCTAAAATTACTTTTTGACACCAAAATATCATTCTTATGCCTAGAATTGTTACCTACTGATACGTATCACGTTTTTAGAATTTAAATATTTTCGTATCTTACATTTTAATAATAAATCTATTTTACAATACGTTAAAAAGTTGTACTGCTTGATATCGGGTTTTAAGCAACCTCTACGTTCGCCCGTACATTGAAAATTTAAATAAAATTGTATTTATATTCAGGCACCGTGGTGCAAACAAGACGCTATCTTGAAATAATTCTATTCTATTTTTATTTCTTTTTTATACTATTAAAGTTTTATACTATTTTTATTTCTTATTGTCGCTTTTAGTTGAAATATTTTATGAGACATCAAAGGGCTTAATTAATACCTCATAGCTTTATACCTTGATTAGCTTACTCATAATACTTCAACTGCTGTTAATTATATAAATATTGGATTCATATACCAAAGAAAAAAAAATTTGGACGCTTTTATTTTTATCGTAGAGATGTACGATTATTTACAGCACGATTTTTTTCAAGATAAACTTAACTATTGTGAGATCGTCAAAACTGTAATTTCAAATAGGTAGTATAAAAAGTTAAGTTAGGTATAACGCCAATTTATAAAAAATGTAGGTCCACTGCAATCGATTTCGAAATATCCAATAAAAAATATGGGACAATATCACTAAAAAAATATGTTGTTTTTATTAATAAATAACTACTTTTATAAAGGCATAATATTCCATTCATTTTAGTAAGAAAAGGATTAATAATAAGGAGACTTTATTGAACAATACACAATGAACACAATAATATCATCGTTACATCGTCATCTAAAGACGTATATGTGCTGCTTCACTCCACAAACATTAATATTCCGAACAACTTTATGTGCCACAATGGAACTAATACACTAGATTGCTTTACTAGTTTCGCTATATGATAAATTGCAAGCAATTCACTTAACAGACGATGGATTTAATCTCGATTGACTGATTTTGATCACCGGTAATACAGTGTGTGTAATAATCACGGGGTTTTTTATTGAACCAGGGCAAGCTCGAAATGAGTAGCGATAAATTAAAACAAAGCCGAAAGGAGTGTTTAACCCTTAACTTGGCAGTGTATCTTTACAGATACATACTTTTTTACCCATTTTTTGTTTTTTTTTTTAAAGATTGAATTTTGTGCTCTACACAGCGGCGAGGAGGCTAGAACGCACGATTTTTAAAAATTCTGCCAAGTTTAGGAGTAAAATAGACACGAGTTACGAATTTCCTTTTCACACGTGTATTGTATGAGTACGACGTTTTTCAGTACAGATGGCCCTCCGAAGTTTCGATCTGACAAGAAATGAACCACTTCTCGCACTAGTGTGTAAAAAATACACCATCTGAAAAGAACTACTGAAAAGTCACTTTATGGTTGTTAATTAATTTGCTTACAAAAGTTTACAAGTATGCCTAGAGTCCGACGACATCATAGCGTACCGGAGATGTTATCTGTATTGTTAAAATATTACAAAAAATAGTGCAGTACGCAAGTACTGCACTATTACGTGCATTCCCACGTACATTCCCACGTATATACGTACATTCCCACGTGTTTTATTTACTAACGTTGACCCGAACGAAACGACCTTATACATATTATCTCAAAAATGCACATATGATGATTTTGATCAATTAGTTCCAGCCGACGTTGCGTCTCGGCTTCGACTCGCTTACATTAAGTTATGATTTTTTAATTACAAAAATGGCAGAGTTACGATTTTTCCTAACTTATCAAGTAGAGTTTCAAAATAAAAGAACCACAATTTCAAATATAGCCAAACATCGTGGTATAAGACCACGTAAGTAGAGTTTCAAAATAAAAGAACCACAATTTCAAATATAGCCAAACATCGTGGTATAAGACCACGTAAGTATAAGTAACGTAGGTAAGTTTACACGATTAAGTCCCGTTAATTATATTAATTTAAACTTTCTCTCCCCGTGTGTGTCTGTGGTCTACCTGCGACCAAGGGTGTAACGTCATGCCCGAAACGTCAGCGTTATATTAAATCTAAACGTTTGTCGTTAAAACATAAGTCCTGTTTGTCTTTAAAATATGAGTTTAAGTAGGTAAGTCATTAAGTAGATAATTTAAATTACTGTGATAAGCTAAACGACAGTCTAGCGGTACGTGCTTAGCTTAGTCCTTTACTTTACAGTATGATTTGATTCATTTGCATCGTATGCAATTTTCAAAACACTATAAGTTACCCCAACTTATGTATGTAGGAACGGAACGTATGAGTAGACTGACCGATGACGGAATGAACGAGTGAATTGTATGAGTGAACGAGTGTACTTGGATGGGTAAGAACGATGGAGCGAGGAGAAGCCTGTAAGACGACCTAGCGAACGGACGTGGGAAATTTCAAATGTAACTTGACATAAGACTGTTTTTCTAGAATTTTATTATGTTTCGAACCGCTTAAGAAATATACTCCAAATTTAACCGCATGAGTATTTTTACTTCAATCCCACACTACAGAAATTGGGGGCTCGTCCGGGATTGTAAAAAATCAAGCGGATTGAATTCGACGACGACAGCGGACTTCTGGACCAAGCGCCATTACGACGAGGTGTCAAGTAAGATTTAGACGACGTTTTCTTCAAATTTCCCAACAACGACGATTTACTAAAATACGACGACGATTTATTAAATTACGACGACAATTATTAAAATACGACGACGATTATTAAAGTACGACGACGATTTACTAAAATTACGACGACGACGACGGCCTGATGGGCAAAAACGACAGACGTGCCAGCCGATACGAAACCGATTTTGAAGACGCAATGAACGGAGGCAGCGCGATGCTTCACTTAATGCAAGACCTCATCCCGAAATTCACGGGACAGGATAAGGCGTATCCTGTCACGAGGTGGATCGAGGAAATCGAGGACAATGCCGAGGTATTTGTTTGGAGCCCAGTACAGCAACTGTTGATGGCGAGGCGGTCATTATCAGGTACGGCGGCGCTGTGGCTGCGGGCAGAGAAAACCTACAAGACGTGGGACGATCTTAAGGCGGCGATCGCGAAAGAATTCCCAGACACGGTAGATATTAAGACAATACACGAATTGATGAGCTCAAAAACGAAGAAAAGTGGAGAATCTAGCCTAGATTACATGTTGAGCATGAAAGAACTCGGAAAGCGAGGTAAGATGCCGGACTATGTCGCTATAAAATATATCGTGGACGGTATTCCCGATTCGCCGACGAACAAGATGATTCTCTACGGGGTAACGACGTATCAAGATCTAAAGGAAAAGTTGAAAATCTACGATATGATAAAAGAAAAGTCGAAAATTACAAATCCAAATCACGAAGCACGGAATAGCCGACCTAAACAAGCCGAAAATACACCTAAGAAGAGATGTTATAATTGCGGTGATAATAGTCATATTTCCAACGAGTGCCCAAATAAACAGAAAGGCCTCAAATGTTTTAGATGCAATCAATTCGGTCATATTTCATCGCAATGTGCAGTTTCATCGACGGCAGGATCCAGCCAAAATTCATTAAGAAATTCGAATTCAAACCAAAATGGCGGCTCGAGTTCGACAATCAAACAAATGTGCGTTCAGAAGGAACGAATGAACGGAACGACGTCGACCGAATTATACGAATCACCAAATACGACAGCGGCCGAAGGCGAAACGAACACTAACGAGACGGCGCGCGCATCGAACGAAACGCAACTGAACGAACGGAATGAGAATGACAGACTGAATGACGGAGCGCATATGTCAACGATGAGTGTCAACAACAATGGCCGCGTACAACCGGTTAACGAAGAAAGCAAACCAATGAAGGACGTGACTTTATTTAAGAAAACAATTCCGGCGTTGATTGATTCGGGTTCAGATTTAAATTTAATTACGTGCGAGTGTTTGAAAATTCTAAATTCACCGGACTATATTCGGAATGACGTTGCAATGACGGGACTTGGTTCGACGCGAGTGCAATCCAGTGGAAATTTAATAACAAACATTATGATAGATGGACAGTGTTACGAAGATGTGAAGTTTTATATTGTATCTAAGGACGCTATGCCGTATTACATGCTTATAGGTCAGGAGTTTTTACGAAATGTAACTGTCGTTATGAGAGGCGATCGTGTGGTGTTTACGAAATGTGACATGAGCTGGCTTAAGGAGATTTTATTGTGTGGTGTGGATGTTTCTGATGTTGTAGGTTACGTGGACGACGAGGCGCTACGGCAGGAGGTGACGAAGCTGGTGGAAACATACCGACCAAACAAGACATGTGAGGCGCCAGTTCAATTGCGTATTACTTTGAAGGACGACGTACCGATCGCGCAGCGACCACGACGATTAGCAATTGCTGAGCAAAGGGAAGTCGACCGCCAAGTGAAAGAGTGGCTGACAGAAGGCATCATTCGGGTAAGTTTTTCTGAATATGCTAGTCCCTTGGTGCTTGTGAAGAAGAAAGACGGCAGTACTAGAATTTGCGTAGATTACAGGTTGATAAATAAGAAGATGGTCAAGGATGAATATCCCTTGCCCGTAATCGAAGATTATATTGACAAGCTGTCAAAGGGTAAAGTGTTTAGTACGCTTGACTTGAAGAATGGTTACTTCCACTTACCAGTGCATGACGATTCAATTAAATATACTTCTTTTGTGACGCACAACTCTCAATACGAGTTCCTTAGGGCTCCATTCGGGATTTCCATATGCCCAAAGGTCTTTACAAGGTTTATGACGGTGATCTTTAGGGACCTGATTGAAAAGGAGTATGTCTTGATATTTATTGATGATGTGATAATTATTGCAGAGGACGGGGTACAGGCAGTACAGCGGTTGAAGGAAGTGCTAGCCCGTGCATCTCAGTATGGATTGATAGTCAACTGGAAGAAGTCTCAGCTGGTGCAACGACGAGTGGAGTACCTTGGACACGTGGTGGAAAATGGTACTGTAAGACCATCACCTGATAAGACGGACGCTGTGGTAAGGTTCCCACAACCAATTAATATCAAACAGTTGCGAGGATTTGTCGGATTAACCTCATACTTTAGAAAGTTTATTCAGAACTTCGCTTTGATTGCGAGACCTCTGACTGATTTATTGAAAAAGGATACAGAGTTTGTATTTGAGGAACCTCACAAGGCTGCTTTCAATGAATTAAAGATGAAGTTGGCATGTTCACCTGTTTTGAGAATTTTCAACCCGGAGCTTGAGACGGAGTTGCATACAGATGCTTCAATGTTGGCTCTAGCAGCTATTTTGCTGCAACGATGTCCAGATGACGGTCAGTTACACCCAGTGTACTACATGAGCAAGAAGACGAGTGATACTGAGAAAAAGTACTCAAGTTATCAATTGGAAGCTTTGGCAGTAATTGAAGGTGTGAAGAAATTTAGACAGTATTTGTATGGTATAAGGTTCAAATTTGTTACAGATTGCCAGGCATTTGAAATGACACTGAAAAAGAAGGACTTGTCTACACTTGTGGCGAGATGGGCTCTCATACTACAAGAGTATGACTATGAAGTGGAACACCGTACAGGTTCGCAGATGAGACATGTAGATGCGTTGAGCAGATCACCATATGCCTGTGTGGTAACACGAGAGCTTCACCAGAAAGTCAAAGATGCTCAAGAGCAAGATGGAGGATTGAGCTATTCGAGAAATTTTGAAAAGTAAGACTTATTTGGATTACCATCTCGAACATGATGTGTTATACAAGGGAACGAAGCTAGTTATACCAAGTGGTATGGAAGGAGATATAATAAAGAAAATTCATGAGAAAGGACATTTTGCCAAAAAGAAGATGACGGAGATGATTGATAAAGACTACCACATCAAGGATTTGTCTAAGAAAATTGACGAATTTATGGTCACTTGTGTGCCTTGCCTATTGGCTACGAAGAAGGGTGGAAAACAAGAAGGATTTCTCCACTGTATTGATAAGGGGAGTGTACCATTGGAGACGTTGCATTGCGACCATGTTGGACCTCTCACAGAAACAAAGAAACAGTATAACTATATACTCACAGTGGTAGATGCGTTTACGAAATTTGTATGGGTGTACCCTACAAAAGGCACGACGGCCAAAGAGACTATAGCAAAGTTGAGTGCACATCAGCAGGTATTTGGAAATCCTACTAGAATAATCACAGATAGAGGCGCGGCGTTCACGAGCAACGACTTTAAAGAATACTGTGAATCAGAGGAGATTCATCATGTTCTAGTGACCACAGGAGTACCTCGAGGTAATGGACAGGTGGAACGCATCCATAGAATAATAATATCTGTGCTGACTAAACTATGTGTGTCAGAACCAGGACTGTGGTACCGACATGTACCTAGAGTGCAGACTGCCATCAACAGTACATACCAGAGAAGTATCAACACGACGCCTTATGAACTGCTGATAGGTACAAAGATGCGTACCAAAGAAGACTTGCAGGTCCATGAACTGTTGCAACAAGAAAGTTATGACAGTTATGCAATAGAAAGAGAGGAGTTAAGAAAGTCTGCACAACAACAGATATTGAAGATCCAAGAGGAAAATAGAGCTACTTACAATAGACGACGTAAGAAAAGTACAGTCTATCAAGTTGGAGAGAAAGTTGCTGTACTGAGGACGCAGTATGGTACTTGCCTGAAGCTTAAGCCGAAATATTATGGACCATACAGAGTAGTGGCGATCAGAGGGAAGGATCGGTACGACGTCGAGAAGGTGGACAGCTCGACGGAAGGGCCAGCGCGTACGTCGACGTCAGCTGACAACATGAAGCCGTGGCCCAGGGGTCAGTGAACTTCACCCTAAGGTCAGCGAACTCCACGTTGTATAAGGTAAGGTGTTGCATTTCTTAACATTTACCGACGCCTCTGATAACGACGTTACATTTCGCGTAAAGCCACTACGTCCATGATGTTTTGATATTCTATTTTATGCTGTTATATTGTGTTGTAAGGTGTTAATTTTATTTTGTACTGAAGTTGTTTTGTATGACTCATTAAGTTGTTTGATGTGATGTTGTTCCTATAGCATAGCTGGGGTACTACCTATGTAATGGTGATGACTGTACCTTAGTTATGTGCCTGAGAGCCCAGGCAAGTTGTAGGAGGGCCGACTGTAGGAACGGAACGTATGATTAGACTGACCGATGACGGAATGAACGAGTGAATTGTATGAGTGAACGAGTGTACTTGGATGGGTAAGAACGATGGAGCGAGGAGAAGCCTGTAAGACGACCTAGCGAACGGACGTGGGAAATTTCAAATGTAACTTGACATAAGACTGTTTTTCTAGAATTTTATTATGTTTCGAACCGCTTAAGAAATATACTCCAAATTTAACCGCATGAGTTTTGTCAGCCTCTGTAGCCTAGTTGGTAGTGACCCTGCCTACGAAGCTGGAGGTTCTGGGTTCGAATCCCGGCGAGGGCATTCTTTGTGTATTTATTTATCACAAATGTTTGTTCCTTGGTCATGGCTGTCTATGTATCTAAGTATCTATACGTATCTATCTATTATATATATCGTCGCCTGGTACCCACAACACAAGCCTTAATTGAGCTTACCGTGGGACTAGGTTGATTTGTGTAAGATGTCCCAAGATATTTATTTATTTATTTATTTATTATTTATTTATTTATTTATGAGTATTTTTACTTCAATCCCACACTACATGTATATACAGGGTTTTTGGTTAGCGGTGTCAGAGCTTTTAAGGGCTTAAACTACAATCAATTTCATCGATAAATTAGCAAACAATTTTATTTTTGTGCCAACGATAATTAAATGGCGGCCATTTTAAAATTTCAAACAGACGAATACGGGCGCACGTGATATTTCTGGAATTATACGTTTGTTATCGGTCCTATCCTTGCAAAAAAATCTCGTTAGGGAGCTAATTAGATAAGCAAACTAATTAAGGTAATCATTAGACTCAACTATTTGAACAACAAGGCTAAAAAAAATTTTTTTAATTAAAAATAGTAAAAAATTCACCTTAATTTTTCAATTAATTTAATTTTGTATGAAAACTAGGTCGTTAAGATAGGTTTTTGGTGTTGTTATCTGTTAGTACAGGATGTAAGCTAAAACACAACGCCATAATTACAGTTATACCTTAAGTACTTTAGGAATTAGAAGTGCTCAAACATGCACTGGATGGATGGAAGGCGGCCACTTCACTAGTCAGTACACTGCTGACATTCATTTGTTTATGGACTTTGCATCGGGAACGCTAAATGCAGCTGTTTTGGTGTGTATGTTATACACCAAAACAGCTTCTGGAATTATCCAGAAATATCACGTGCGCCCGCATTCGACTGTTTGAAATTTTAAAATGGCCGCCATTTAATTATCGTTGGCACAAAAAAAAAATTGTATGGTAATTTATCGATAAAATTGATTGTAGCTTAAGCCCTTAAAAGCTCCGACACCGCTAACCAAACACCCTGTATATATCTATATATATAAAAGAAGAAGCTCCCTGACAAAGATGCACGCACAGCCTAAACCCCTGGTCCTAGAGGCTCCAAATTTGGCACGTAGGTTCCTTTTATGGTGTAGACGAGCACTAAAAAAGGATTTTTCAAAATTCACTTTCTAAGGGGTTGAAATAGGAGTCCAAAGTTTGTATGGCGAAATAAGATTAGTTTAACTATTTTATCCGAAACTTCGCAAGAGTATTCTTTAAAGTAATTGAGTAAAGGTATGTTTATGGTTTTTTTGAAAATTCAACCCCTGAAAAGGTAAAAAGGGTGACGAAGTGAAAAAATCAAGTTGGGTATCGTTTCTATGGTTTATCGGGACGTAGATCACGAATACAATAACGATTTTAAAATTTAACGCGGCGGCGGCGGACGTGAAATACTATGTACACGGTTATAGTGTGATGTGGTAAAATTCGAAAAAAAAAACAACAGGTAGATTTCTTTGAGGGTGTAGGGGTGCTCTAAAAAAGGTTAAGTCAAAATCCACTCATTAGAGGGTGCAATGGGGGTCCAAAGTTTGTACGGGGAAACTTGACTATTTAAACTGTTTTATCCGAAACTTCACAGGAGTATTCCCAAACATAAATAACTACGAGTAAAGACATGTTTTACGGTTTTTTGAGAATTCAACTCTTGAAAGTGGTAAAAAGGTTAACAGTAAAAAAACAACATGGTTATCGTTTCTATAGTCTATCGTGTCGCTGTACCGAAGTGTACGTGAAATACCATCTCCTCTTTTATGGGCTCATTTTTTTTTTTTTTTTTATACCACGTCGGTGGCAAAAAAGCATATGGCCCGCCTGATGGAAAGCAGTCACCGTAGCCTATGGCTATGGCCTATGGCCTATGCTTCTCATGGGCGCATCCTTATCATGGGCTTGCGGGTTATGACAGAGGGTATCGTTTTTAGGGTTCCGTAGCCAAAATGGCAAAAACGGAACCCTTATAGATTCGTCATGTCCGTCTGTCCGTCTGTCCGTCTGTCACAGCTGATTTACTCGGAAACTATAAATGCTACAGTAACGAAATTTGGTAAGGATATGTGTTGTATGAACCGCTACAGGATTATGATACTAAATTGTAAAAAAAACCATTGGGGTGCGGGCCCTCCATACATGTAACTGAGGGATAGAAAAAAAAAATTTGTTGTATATAAGCGTGTGGGGTATTAATAGAAAGGTCTTTGAAAATTATATGAAGGTTTATAAATCTTATTTTTATTTAAGCAAATAGTTTTCGAGATATCAGCTCTCAAAGTCTGAAAAATGTGTCCCCCCCCCTCTATTTTTTAAACTACGCGACATAAAATTCTAAAAAAAATATATGTTATGCGCATTAATAAACTCTATCAACGATTTTTGGTTTGATTAAATTATCTCTTATAGTTTTTGAGGTAGGTTGATTTAACTATATTTTTTTAATAATAAATTGATAATGGTACGGAACCCTTCGCGCGCGAGTCCGACTCGCACTTGGCCGGTTTTTTTTGTATTTGCCATGTTAACCAACGTTAATAGCCTTTTAAGTTTTCCTGAGTTTTCACGCGATAGTAATCGTACATATATCTGTGTATCCAAGAGGTATTTTTATAAAGTCAAAACAGCCGTCACCACACATTTCGTAATTTTTGATCCAATTTTTTGTGTAAATCGATGTATCTGGATCCCAGAGGCTCTTATTAACTGCAAAAAAGGCTGCCTATTAAATTTCCGTTTCGATAGTGTCCGTCATAAAAATCGGTGGTAATCTGAAGTTCTGACTGATCTGTTCATCATAATGAAGCAAAAGTTAAATTTGCAAGAAACTGCATTATGGTTATCTTTGTAAGGCCTGGGAAACGACAAATGATTTTGAAATGATAGTTTATCATTATCATCAAAACACAACAATCACCTATGTGAGTGTATGTAAACTTTTAATGATAAAAAACATTTGTCGGTTACCAGATGGTAAAGATGACCATAATATGTTAGCGGATTTAGATAATAATCGATATCTGAAATGTCAAAACGTTTCAAGTAATGAATTTAAGGTCAAATTTGCACAAAACGGTCGGCATCTTGAATTTATTTAGTTTGAATCCGACCTTAATAAAAATCGGTATCTTAGGACCCAAGGGGGTTTTTCATAACGATTTTGAGGTAGGTACAAAAAGTGAGAAGCTATCACATGTAAACTTTCTAGAACTTTGATTTAATATTGATAAAAATCGATACCGAGAAGATGAAAAGTTCTTCATAATTGTGGAATTTGAAGTCAAAATTGCAAGAAAAGTTCTCCATTTTGAATTTAGGTCTTAAGTTTAATACGACCGTGATAAAAATTGATAGAACGCGGCCGAATTGCGGGTAAAAGCACCATCCACCTCACTTAAATCGGTTAAGGCATACGCGAGATAATAGCGGGAAAACATTAACACGCAGTGAATAGATATTAGAACGCGGGCGAAGCCGCGGGTAACTGCTAGTATATATATATATATATATATATATATATATATATATATATATATCAAATAAATATCTTAGGACATCTTACACAAATCAACCTAGTCCCACGGTAAGCTCAATTAAGGCTTTTGTTGTGGGTACCAGGCGACGATATATATACTAGATAGATACGTATAGATACTTAGATACATACACAGCCATGACCAAGGAACAAACATTTGTGATAAATAAATACACAAAGAATGCCCTCGCCGGGATTCGAACCCGGAACCTTCAGCTTCGTAGGCAGGGTCACTACCAACTAGGCTACAGAGGTATATATTAAGATTAGTTTGCTTTGCATAAATTTTTCGGTTTTGCTATTTACTAAAAAGTCAATACAAGGAAACAAGTCATTCGCGAGGTCTACAGCTCCCAGATCCACTTATAGTATCATTATAATTGTACACAGCAATTTAAAAAGTAATCGAAAGCGACCGTAAACATGGACAGGCGCGGATCCAGGATTTTGTTCAGAGGGGGGAATTAACTTATGAAATGATAGTATTTTTTACCGGAATCTATTTGTTTATTGTTATAAAACAGCACCTAGGAATACCTAGGTCCTAGGCGTCAGAGTGCGGGGGTAAGTACCACCATTGTCCTCCCCACCTTGGATCTGCATCTCAACATTGAAAGAAAAAGTTGGTCAAGCCGCAACAGTAATATAATATTCTAACACAATGTGAACGATAATCGCCCGCGCCCTCGAGCCGTAAGTGAACGTCATCGATATGTAGCTGTCAGTCCGCTAGACAATAGCGGGTAATGGAACACCTAGTAGCGTCCGCGATAAACCTGCCGAGTGATTGATTGTGCGGACGGACTTGCCCACTTGTACTTGTGCTCTTGCCATGACGAGCTCTTCAACCAGCGTAACGCGACTTAGGTTGCAATATCTGCGTGATCAAATGGGGGAAGTTAAGTACAGGGTGTTATACGGGCAAAGCTCTTAACGGGTAGCCCCGGTAAGGACATAATTAGTACATTTAGATAACTTTTGCTTAAAATTAGAGCAACATAATTATCCGTACGAAATAATTCGGCGCGCAATGTAGAGTAACCCTCTCAAGTTAAATGCTCTTTAACAGATAATTTCAAAATCATAGGATATGACTGAATATTCGGACCTACTTTGCAGCTCTGAAAATAGGAAAAAAAAATCTGTGCGGTCATAATTAAGTGTAACTTAAAAAACATCGTAATCCATGATTACACTAATGAATCCTATGCCTGGTTTAATTTATCGACTGTATTAGATTTAAGACACGGTATAGTCAGAAAGTTACGATTGACGATAAAACCAGGATGATCATAAGTCACCGATAAAGGAGTCTATCACGCTCGCACTTATGTACTTGATACGTTAGTACGTATCAAGTAAACGCTAACGTATCCTTATTTGCCATTTCATGGTACAGCTAGTGTTCACGTATTTAGTTCAAGGGGTTTACCATGACGACTAATGCGATTCAGTTTAGGTTCAGGGAAAAGGGACAGTGAATATACGACTCCTATAGTCTTGTCCCTTTCTCTCGACCTAACCTGAACCGCATTAGTACGTCACGATAACCCCCCCAGTAACGTATTTCGGTTACAGATGTCACTTCAGTTATCGACATAAACGTCCTTGGCGTTTGGAATGAAATCCCTTAGCTCACGAAGTTCCCACGGAGTTAGATCGTGTGACAAATAGCGGCAAATTATCTTAGTTTGCGCAGTTTAGGAGGACGGGTTGAACAATGGGCCTGGAATATGAATTACCTAGGCATAAAATCTAGAACACAAGTTAAAATAAGTATAAAAACAACCTAAATAAAGCATATCTTGTATGTGAGCACAGTAGAATATTATACATGTAAGTATGTACTGCGCCACAGCTACTGAAGTATGCTTAAGTATTATTAAAGTTGTTAGGTCAGTCGCCCGTAGGCCACGAACCCTGTAAAGTGTTCGAAACGTCGGGATGAAGTTAAGTTTAATTAATTTTACGCAAGTGCATCCGTTTATCATAGTTTTATTTCATGAGTAATCGTCGCGGTAACCGAAAAAAATATTAATATTGTTAAATTCAAAAAATCGCACCAAAAATTACTCTCGGACATTGGGATTTACCGAGGTCAATTTTTTTATGGACGAAGTCTGGACTACCGAACCAACGCGCCGAAGTAAGTTACCGGGAAACGGCCGAAAATGGGCCACCCAAAACATCTTTTTTTCAGAAGACTTTAAGGCAATGTGCTCGAGAAAATTGTTAGAAATTTTAATGGTGTATTGCTGACTATTAAATATTTAGAGTATTTAATGTTACGCATCATCAGACCACGCGTAGCATCCACAAAACGTAGAAGGTCGATTATAACCGCTACGACTACAGCGGACGATCTATGAAGTGCTACGCCCGACTGCTGAGAAAGAAACGATACGCTGTTTTGTTTCTTTATTATTATTTCACTTTTGCATTGCCTCGTTGGCTCGTTACACTTTGTAGATTACAAATGTGGTCGTCGACTTGGTACTTACTTTACCTTATCGTCACAAAATTAAACAAATTAATACAAACAATTTACTATACACATCGATCAATAAAAAGTTTCAGGCTCTTCTAAAATTAAAGTTTAAACAAAATAAGGCAAGGGTGTAGGTTGTAGGCGCTTGTATTCGACATAATTACTTAACATTATGTATGTACCAACGCCATTAATTTAATTGTTACAATTTGTCACTCGTTGTTTACTCAAGGCAACATGCTCGTATAATAAAATAATAATGTAATCATGCCATAAACGTACATGTTACATTCATGAAATGACTAAGTAATATGGATGACGAAGATAATTCAAGGAAGCATTTTACAGAATTTTCATATACCTAAGTACTTGTTATGAGATCGATTAGATCAGATAAACGTTGTTATCTGTTCTAATCGATCGTGCTTTCGTAGCTTCCGACTTAGTTTTCAAACTAAGTCTAGTTTTCAAGATCATTAATGCTACCTACCTATATTATTGTATATTCGATGCCTGTTTCATTATTACAAAGTTAGGACAAGAAAGTGTGAAATGCAGGTCCAAGGGTATTAGTTACTTAGAATCTTAAGCTGCTATTTAACTCTTACTTCAGCCGATTATTAGTGTTTGGCACTCTTTGTTATTATTTTGCTATATTTGTATATTCTGGAAGTCTCCGTTTATCTAGCAATGTAACAATTACAGAACATTATCAAAATTACCTAAAATCACTTTATAATTTATAGAGAAAGAAATCCGGAAATTTGTCATTGAAAACATTTTCGTTCAGATTAGGGATAACGAGTATTATGCAATGTTCATAACAATCGACGATCGAAATATTTGATTTTTGAATCACACATTAAAGGTTGGCCATAAATATGCGATGAAGATGAACAACAATACCACAAACTTTACATTTCCAATTCTTGAAATTCCTCTTGGCTGCATTACTACTTTACGGATCCCCGACATATTTGGTTTCTTGAATAGTTACTTAAATTACCTAGGTACATATTCTGATAGATCTAAACTATTTATAATATTATAATTTAAATAAAACTCATTTAGCATAGCGTGGCAAAGTAGACTAGGCAACAGCCGCAGGCTCGGGCAAACAAAGGCGTTTTCAAACTTTTCTGTGGTTAATTTAAAGGGAGGGACAAAGCGTGTCGTGTCACACCGCGGCTGAAGCACGCCTGCCGCCCGCCGCCGCGCAGCTCACGGCACGCGGCAGTAAACACCGGGCTGTGACCAAATTTTTCACCAGTCAAGTTACGCCCAAAATATGAAGCGAAAGCCGCATAATAAATAGCAGTTCCTTAAATATAAATTGGAAGGGAATCTCAGCACTCAGACAAATGAGAAAACTTACCTATCCCAGAAAGAGGGCTTTAAATCGTATTATGTACGAAATTACGATCTTTGTCGCTGAATTGTTGTCGAAGATAAATAGCGTTTTTGATTGTGTGTTGTCAGGTCAGATAAACATCTAATTTCACACAAAGATGTTGATAATTTGACGAGGGTACACTTTGTATAAATGCTAACTCCTCTTTTTCTTAATCTTAGCAAAACAAATTGTGTTTGTCAAATGCCTTACCTACCCCCTAGCTGTCTTGATAGCGTTTAATTTACGAGAGAACCGTTGTAGAATTGGAATAAATTGCACAATTAAATTTTCTTGAAAGTTTTATGGTCGACTTTGATGCCAGTTTATGCTTTATTTCGTAAACTCTGCCCTTAAGAGATTAGACGGGAATCCGCAAAGGACGGTGTCAGTAGAACCGCGAGTGTTTTTACTGCCCGGATTTATATCAGATGTACGGGACGGCGAAAGAATAATAGCCTCGTTTCAAATGCGTTATTGCCCTGTATATTGTTCGGGATCATTTTCATGAAAATCATGCTCGTGTTTTGATTAAAACGTTATGTCAGGGTGCCAGTTGTGACGTGACCCCGTCATTTGCGGTTTTATATAACAATTACAATAATTCGTTTTTCAAGTCAAAGTAGGCACTTGAAAGGATCGTGTTCATTAATCTAATGTCTGACTAGTGTCACCAAATATGATGTATGTTGTTGTAATGTCGCAAGAATCACTCATACTAATGACTCCAACGCTATTAGGGAATGAAACGATGTTTCTGTGGTTATCATAATTGATGGAGCAGTAGTTTCTACGCTTGGAGTGGTAAAGGTGGTCGCCATCACCATGTCATCACCAACAGTGCTCGTCAACAATTTAGTTCAAGAGGAAAATTGCTACATCGACGCTTTATCTAAGATCTATCTTTTGGGTGAAGTTGTGTTAGGCCTTAACAGGCTGGTCTTGTTCCTCAAAATTAAACCGATATTTATTTTACTGGCATCTGCTCACAGTATATTTTGCTGTGTTATGGTGTTTTACGACACATTTTTTTATAATCCTGCCTTCATTAATAATATTGACATGGGATTAGATTCTGTGCATTACATATTGAGCATCATATTGAGTTCGATAGTTTGGAAGAGGTTGCAGCATTATTATCAGAAATTACAGGAGTTTGATACGACGATCGGTTGCAGACCAAAAATATCATCGTCTTCAATCAAGAATTTAATTATCATGTGTATTGCGGTATCCCTGTCGCTTCTTACTGTGCCCTATGAGTGGCTTATGCTTGATACATTGGCGAGATCTCTGATGTTGTTACCAGTACGCGTAATATTCATAATCGATATTCATTTCTACGGTCATTTACTGAGTTTGCTTGTTCCGCGACTTCGCCTGATCAATTACTACATGAAAATGTCGTTGAGCCACCACAAGCAAGTCGTGGCTCCTAAAATTGACGAGTTAACATTAAAGGGCGTCGTTTTGGAATCACAAAATTGTCAAATGAAGAAGCTGATGGATTTGTACTGCATGATAATCAATGCGTACGATATACTGATCGATGCAATCAAGTGGCAGGTGGGTGAATATTTTCCAGTGTAATGACAAAACTTAGACTCATGTATAAGCGAATTTTGGCATAGTTGTAGGGTGTAATGGTGTTTTACTACGTACTAAGCCACGTACTAAAAGTACTGGTGGGTAGGGGTGGAGCTAACGGGGGGGGGGGGGGGGCTTGTTATATCGTCTGTTGACAGGCAAAACTCACTAAGTGACAAATACCTACTTGAAATAAAGCTCTTATCTCTGATTTAATACTAACATATAAGAGGTTGCTAAGAGTAGTGACAGTTTTTATGGTGAGTTTTGCTTGTCAGCCGACGAATAGGGGTTTAAAAGTATCTTCGGAAAGTAAAGGCACGTGATATACGAGTATGTCGATGTGCCTTGCTGCCTGAAGCCTTCACATTTCGCACAGTTTCTTAAGTGTATACTAGCTTTAAACAAAAGCTTTTTTGTTTCAGTTTGTAATGGTGTTAACTGCATTGTTCATCTCCATTCTTACTTTTTCATATGACACTGCTTTGATGATAATACGTAGCGAAGTAAGTATCTACATTTTGACGCATTTACTAATTTCTTTAACATATTCAGTACTTTTTGTATGTGGATGAAATTTATGAATTCTGATATCGCATGATAATTAATGAGTACCTATACTAACTTTAAGCCTTGTTTTTAAGTTCATGTTTATTCAATGACAAAAAGTGTGCGTAATAACTTGGTGTCATTTCAGCGTCAAAACAAATTGCTACTTACCTAGTCTTTATTTTTAGAAGTCTTATAAACCGTGTTTTTATTGATTTCCGTTTAATTAAAGGGAAGCTTATTTAGGTCAAAAATAATCGATTTCTCTAAGAAACTAGTATCTTAACTCTTACTATTATTGAGTTATTAAAAAAATAAGTTTAATGACTGAACAAGTGTATTGCAACCTTTATTAAAGTTAATTTGACGTGACTGACGGCACATGTCAAAATAAGTAGCATTAGGATGTAATAGAATAGAATAAAGTTCTATTCTATTCTATTACATGCTAATGCTACTTATTTTGACTGACGGCACATGTCATAATAAGTAGCATTAGGATGTAATAGAATAGAATAAAGTTCTATTCTATTCTATTACATGCTAATGCTACTTATTTTGACATGTACCGTCAGTCACGTGAAATTAACTTTTGTGTTATTCTTAAGGTTATATATATCACACTTACTATTTCATTTATTATGTATGAAAACGAAAAACTATATTTTTTTCGAGCTCGACTAAAAGCTATATACCAGGTAGCTCCAATTAACGTACCAAGCAGCCTGTTAAATTTAACGGAATTAAAAAAAAAACACGGTGTACATTGTATGTGGTATAAATTCCCATTGAAATACACCTAACTATAGAATATTTGTATGCAAAAATGTTCGCTCTGTAATGTGTCCCGGACAATGGGGCCGGTACTTTACTTTCTGAAACCACGAAACTCAACCTCAAAATTCGAAGTACGAGAGCCCATAACGGGCTAAACCCGTTCTATTAAGCTTCCTTTAAGCCCTTTTACCTTATTTTATTTTATTGGGGCCGCGTGATGACGGCAGTAAGAATACCTTTGTTACCACCTCAACTCTTCTCGGGGGTGTCAAAGACTCGACTAAGGGATTGATGTGTCACTGATCGTTTGGGCTGCAGCATCATTATAGTGGATACACTACTACGATCGCCAACCCGCTTGCACTCCCAATGTGATCATAGCTACGCATAGGTTTAATTAGGAGAGGCCTTAGTCTAGCAGTGGACTGATATAGGCTGATGACTGTAAAGATTTATTTTCTTATTGTTACATCAATTTACCTGCAGAGAGCGTTCATCAACGTGGCCGCAGAGTCAGCGTTCCACGGCATAGGTCTGTTCCCGCTGTTCGCTCCGTGTGTCTTCGCCGATCAGATCCAGGAGGAAGTGCGCCGGCTCAGGGAGTTGTTGGCTTCCAGGCTTTACGAGAACAAACTAAGTAACTTTTCAATATCTTGTTCATCGTTCATTTGTCAATCGCGATAAAAGTCATCCTAAATTTTTCGCGTTACACTTCTCGGTTTGGTACGCTTTATTGGTGTAGACATAGAACAATTCTTAAATTTTTGTTGTGAAAGAGACCTGGATGCTTAGCCAAGTTGTCCAGCACTAGCGCTTAGTAGCGTATCGTAGTTTTCCCTCTCTGTCACTCTTTCGTATTAGAGCGACAAAGACAGTTAGCTGCGATTGACGATTAACCCTTAGGTGCATATGGTATCACACATTCTATTTCTGAAATGACTTATGTAAGCAATCGATGCCAATTAGAACTCTGTTGCTCAGTGTGACGGTCGCAATTGATTACTTATTTCGATATGTGTTATTTCGGTCGTATCGTTTTTGATACTGTATGCACCTAAGGGTTAAGCGCCAGCGATTGGCAACTTGGCTAAGCATCCTGGTACAGGTTACATTTTATTTGCGCTAAAGCAAAACCTACGAATAAAACGCAAACTCGAAACAATAACAAAATGAAACAAAAAGTTAAAGGAAAACTTAACAGAAAACAAAGACTGAACAATAGAAATCACCACGGAATTTACAGAAAACATTCGAGCTATCCAAATTGCAGTTGTCGAAAGAAGTGACAATAAAGGTAGCCAAGATGATGAGGATGCTTAGCCAAGTTGCCTATCGCTGACGCTTAGTAGCGTATCGTAGTTTTCCCTCTCTGTCACTCTTTCATATTAGTGCGACAAAAACAGTTAGCTGCCTTTCGTTTACGATTGATGATTAAGCGTTAGCGATTGGCAACTTGGCTAAGCACCCAGTTGTCAAGTTTTGAAGACGTACGAAGACATGTTTCGATCCATTTAGAGGATCCTCATCATGGAGTATCCGCGACCAAAGCCCGACGTGTACTGCGGGCTTGCGCTCTGCTAGAGCAGGTGCTGGTGCGGGTTACGTGAGTAACCCGTGTGATAAATATTTAAATATGTTTGAGTCTCACGTTAGTTATAATTCTAAAATTATAATTGATTTGTTTGATACTCCTAAAAATGTAATCAGATAATCACATACTTACGAGAATATTAATGCTAAATGCAAATGTTGTTAAACCCTGAGTTATAGCCATTGTAATTAACACTTTTCTGCTATAAAACAATTTAATGAAATATCTTTTTTGCCATCAGTATTTAAAATAAATTATTTATGTGAGAAGTAAAATTAAATGTTATCTTTCATATGATAAATAAAATAAGCAGCTACCTATTACACAAGTAAAAATTTTCCGATACACCTAATATTTCAATTTAATGGCAATACTTTTTGCCATACTTTGGTATAATGTGGTTTAGCTTAGGACATAATCTGATTCGCGATCTGACAGGCCCTCCAGGACCCGCTATGTCCTAGCATGATGATCTAATATATAACTACCATCATCATCATCATATTTTTTTGTACTATTTTACCTATTTTTATTTTCAGATAAGCCAGGCCGGAGCGTGGCACGTGCATTATTGGCACTGACAGAAGCACGGGACTTGTCCTTCTCACTCCTGCAAATCTTCGATATCGACATCTCTCTCCCCTTCAAGTTCATGGGACTACTATTAACTTACCTCATCATATTACTACAGTTTGAAAAAGTCATTAACCCATGAATATTCATTGAGAGTGATGTGATAATAAAGAAAATAATATCGTGTGCAAAATATTGATTTTACATCCTGACAAATTATTTAACAAAATCGCTCAAAAATAATTACCTTTTTTATTTACTTCACTGAATCTATTAATAAGAAAATGAAAATCTCGAAGAATAAATACTTCGGAACAAGGTTCTTGTTCCGAAGTAGTACCCAAAAGAGCTATAAAATTACGACAGCAATAAAATAGAGTACTTACAGTAAAGTACACTAGTACCACGAGGTTGACAATAAATTGTACCACATTATTGCGGATTACGAACACACTAGGCCGCGCTCGTGTTTCGACTATTTAGTACCTTGTCAGGCATGTTAACATTTTGCTTTCTAAAACCAGGTCATGAAATAAATTATTAGAGAAATCTCATTGCCTCTATAGGTAGCACTGCTTCACAACTCGATTTGATCTGTTAGCACACAGTTTTTGCCGAATCAACTTCAAGCATATTAAAATATCGGGCAATTTAATGTCGCATCGCAACATTTTGTGACAATTCTTCGAGATTTTCATTTTCTTATTAATAGATTCATTTCTTATTAATAGATTCATTATCTATCTTGTCGACCGAAAATTTAAACACGACCGAACTCGTTTAAATTTTAAAAGAAAAAAATATTCGGATGCGTTCTGAAATTTGCATAGTGTCAACACTTTCATTTTCCTATTGTTTTTATTTGTCGTATTTTTTGAACTTTTAATTAAAAGCCTTTTACAACAAAATGTGGTATTTAATTTGGATTTTAGCATATTGAATATAATATTATGAAAGGTTCATGTGTATGAATCTGTTTGAAACTATTGAGTTTTCGAACGTACTGTCTAGTTCAAACGTCAAAAAGCTTATTGCACTCTCAGGCCGTATAAGTTATTGCTTTAGTCTATCCAGAAGATTAAAAAAAATATACTTTAACCTCTAGAGATTAAAACACGGTTTTGCGCTCTGAAATTGAAGGACAAACAGCGTGTTTACGAGCAGTGTGGTGAAAAATTCTTTATTGAACTTAATGCTGAAACACGTAATGTTTTAGTTAGCTTAGTGCGGAAAACTGGTGATCGTCACGTTTACTTCTCATTATGTCCCGTTAAAATAATCGAGTTTTTATCTATAGGCTGAAGCCGTAAATTGAATTTAACAGTATGCGAACAGCCAGTTACCTAACTAAGTTTCGTGAGCACGGAATCAATTACCTACGCCGAACGATACTCATAGCGTGAATACACAAGTAACGTGCGGGAAACTTGCTGCATGTTATAGGTACGCTCTTGGAAATTCTCGTTCTTGATGGTAAAAATTTATCAGTTAAGATAATTTCAATACTTATTAGGTAGGTACCAATATTATACTTCGAAACGAGTAATTTGTAATTCTAAATAAGACAATAACACAGAAAAATTCCAAGTCCTCCAACGTCTGAGGTGGGATTCGAACATACGTCCTAATGTCTAAAATTATTTTAATATTTAAACATCTCGAGCAATTCTTGTGTACCGATTTCGGGAGATTTACTGTGTTCCCCCACAGAACAACTGTGTTTCTAGAGCAAAAAACCGGCCAAGTGCGAGTCGGACTCGCGCGCAAAGGGTTCCGTACCATTATCAATTTATTATTTAAAAAATACAGTTAAATCAACCTACCTCAAAAACTATAGGAGATAATTTAATCAAACCTAAAATCGTCGATAAAGTAAATGTGCATAACATTTTTTTTTTTTCAGAATCTTATATCGTGTAGTTTAAAAAATAGAGGGGGGGACACATTTTTCAGACTTTGAGAGCTGATATCTCGAAAACGATTTGCTTAAATAAAAATGAGATTTATAAACCTTCATATCATTTTCAAAGACCTTTCTGTTAATACCCCACACGCTTATATACAACAAAAAAAAATTTTTTATCCCTCAGTTACATGTATGGAGGGCCCCCACACCAATGGTTTTTTTTACAATTTAGTATCATAATCCTGTAGCGGTTCATACAACACATATGCTTACCAAATTTCATTACTGTAGCATTTATAGTTTCCGAGTAAATCGGCTGTGACAGACGGACAGACGGACATGACGAATCTATAAGGGTTTTTGCCATTTTGGCTACGGAACCCTAAAAACGATCTAAGTAGCTTGGATTTATCTATGGAAAATTCGAGTTTACTAGTTAACGAGTGAAACTGGGTTGCCTATGTACCCACCGTTAAAGCATTGATGATACGTATTAATTGTTATGTACCGTAAAAAAAACAAATCAAGTATACGTATATATGCATGGACCACTATACAGGTTAGGTACCTATGTACCTAAATATGTGGTAATCCGTTTGATAAAAGCAATTGTATTAGGTTATAGTTCTTCGGTCCTTTTTTTCACCGCGCCCTAACATGCGTGTAAACAGATTTGCAACGTCATTTGTTTCAAATGGTTGCCGAAGATTTTATTCATATCCACTCCTTATCTTTTCAACCATACTATCTTATACGTATTGTTTCTAACTCTGAACTGTATACCAAGTAGAACAAAGCCGATTTCCCGATTATCTATAAAGGGAAATAATAGGTTGAGAAAAAATACACTCGATATGCCGATATAAGCCCACTCTGTACATAATCCCGAAGACAATAAATCATCCCGAGGCAATCCCTGTGAATATTAGAAGCGGTTGGCGGCCGACACTCGCCGATTGATCGATGGACTAACATTTATTTATTTCAACACAGGTATCCTAACCTGAACCCGAATTAATTGCCCCTGATCCACTTGCTTTTCAAACCGCGGAACTAGGACAGTATTGGAACAAAAAATATTGTTTTTGAAGCGTTGTATCTTAGGGGACTTTTAGCTGCCAGAGGTATTTTCTTATCTTGTGACAGCAAAAGATTAATCAAATTGTGTGAGTACTCTCTCCGTAAAAAATTTAATAAAAACAAGTGACTGGGGACGGATGACTTCTCGAGCTTAGTTTTGCCTGTTTAGTCTTGGGTTTACCAAGTTAAGTATAATTTAGTCCAAACTGCTGGTTATTTAGGTAATTTGGTGTCCATTTTTCCCGCTGCTTTAGCTATGTAGATTTTACGACAAAAATTCAGCAGCAAAGGGAACGAGAGTCATTAAACACAATGCTTTTTCAGAGTATTTTACTTTGCAGTTGTTTTTTGTAAAGAATAATCTTGATATTAGGTTACCAAAACACAATGTTATTTAACAATAATCTTCCTAAATATTAAGCTACAGATATTAAACAAGGTATTGTTTGCTTCTGCAGAATAAGCGAAGTTACCGGTGTAGAGTTACCAGTTCTCTCGAGTGATTCGATACAATGGAAGAAGTTTGGGCCTTCAATGTAAATGTATCTAACTAGCTGACAGCCTTGAGAGCACCATTGTCAGCTTTGCTTAATCCAATTATATAGCCCTCCCGGAAACCGCGGGGAAAACCAGCGTAACATACGGATACGACGACGGCACGCCGCTGTCGAAACTTTCCAGTGACCCGTCAGTTCTAAATTGGCAAAAACAACACGATAACGGGGTTTTGCAGCTAAAAACGCTGAGCTAATATAAACAGCTCAGCGATTCTAGCTGCAAAGCGACATGCGAGATAAATTGGTTTGTTAGTGGTCGAGCCTATTTCATAAAAATATCGAAATTATTATGTTCATTCTACATTTTAAATTTTGGCTGCAATTCGCAAATATGTCAGAAATGTGCACTTGAAGGTACCTAAAACACCATATCGCTGCTTTGCGACATAACCGTGATAACTCAGTCAATCTTTCTTACTGAGATTTCACAGTTTTGTCGCAAAGCATATATTGATAATTGATTGCCACACTGAAGCTACTAAATCATAGTTTTAATTTTGACATAAAAATTTTATCTACGTGTTTTGAAAATAGTGGTTTTGGTGAAAAATAATTACAGGAACTTTATAAAGGAAATCCAAAATATGTCGCATTGCCGTGGCTATATCAAGTATAAATAAGCCCTTTTATGTAAGACAGGGTCATTTATCATGGATCATTTAGGATGCGGCTTAATTAATCATCCGCGGTCCCCAGGTGGACCAACACACACGGTACCTATTGTTATTTATGAGCTGCTAAACTAATAATAATTATTATTATCGTGAAATAATTGAAATTCGTTTTCTATCAGGCCGAAAAATTCGCGTAGAGAATATAATATTTTCAACGTAATTGAATTGACATGTTTCCCCCATTGCGGGGGCCGTCACTGTTATTTTTAACAACAAGTTAAGTTTAATTTCGCTTTGATACTCATGCTAATGTGTTTCTCTACTACAAACAAAGTGAAACGTTTCCCAAAATATACATAATTAAGTATTGTTTTGAATAGCGCCGGAGGCAGGTAAGCCCCGATATCGCTTTGTGCGTAATGCGTGTCTCGCGTCTTTTGTTTCACACCCCAAGGAGCAAATGGTAGCAAGTTTTCTTTAGGAAATTAAATGTCACGTCAGACCGTCATTTGTTACTCTATACAACGTTCGCGGCATCGGGGCTCAAGGAGATACTTTGAGCTTGAGATGCATTTATTATGAGATGATGTTTTTTTTAATTTATACGTTTTAACACTGTATGTACCTAATGCAGACTGTTTAACGTACCTGGGTACTACACCTTAAAGGAAGAGACGGGTGGCTATAAAGTTATAAAAACGTCTGTTGATTCATCCTATCTCATTGTGGCCACATATTATGTATATCATATTTCTTTGTTCCACCTAGGTATGTCTATTAATTGGATAACTTATTTAGTGATCTTTGTATTCATTACCTTTTTTTCTAATTGTTTCCTAAACGAGTAGGTATCACTTAGTTAATCAATATATTATGTGAAAATACATAACATCGTCGAGACAACGAACAAAGCGGAACACGGGGAACACCGGAAAACGTCAAATTTATCAGCCATTTTGTTTCGTACAAAAGCGAACGTGATTAGATTCAACTACCTACCATCGTACCATCTAAATAAAGCAATTTTCCTGTAATTTTATTGGACTGAATGTAACTAAAATTTAATTTTCTGCAGAATGGTAGCCATTTTATTAAATCATGGCTAGTGTCCTGTATAATAAGGCTGATTCTTGTGTTGAACTTTATGACAAAATGTAGTTAAATACGCAGAACATTTGATATTTACGTACGTCAAAAAATACATAACACTTTTTAGAAAATAATAAAGAATATTATAAGAATTTAAAGATTAAAAATTCTTAGATAAAAAAAAACTACCAATAGATTATATACTTAATATAGCAATTTTCTTGTTTTACCGACCTACCGTGAATTGGCAACAGTGACGTCACAATTTACAACAATTTTTTTAGAGTTTGAAGGCCTTGTACGAATGTTAAAACTTTAGTCCTTACGTTAATACGATTTTTGTGTTGTTATGACGCCTTATCCTCTTATATATAGATATTTGATATGTTCACAATAAACCGTATCGAATGATACAATAAATAAAATAAAATTAGAAACAAGCCTATTCAAGGCATCAGAAATGCGCGTTACTCAAAATGTTTTTCACACAATTAAAGAACTAGAATAGAATAGAAATAAGTTGTCAACCTCCGTAGCCTAGTTGGTAGTGACCTTGCCTACGAAGACGGAGGTACCGGGTTCGAATCCCGGCGAGGGAATTATTTGTGTATTTATTTATTACAAATATTTGTTCCATGGTCATGTATGTATTTAAGTATCTATTATGTATCTATCTATTCTATATATCGTCGCTTGGTACCCACAACACAAGCCTTAATTGTGCTTACCGTGGGACTAGGTCGATTTGTGTAAGATGATCCCAAGATATTTATTTATTTTTATTTAAGTTTATTCGTAACATACACAAAAATGACAATAAACAGAAACGAAAAAAAATATAGGTACAAATAAAAACGTGTAAGCTAAGAAAAGGTAATAACAATTATTTGTGCTAGCTGTGTTAACTAATTATACATAGAACGTATTCCGATAATGCCCACCTCGGACATTAGGTGATCTTGGTCGTTTTTCTTTGGTATATGACATCTAATATTTATAATTTAATGATACATATAATTATACCTAAGGTAACGGCACCTATTAACGTAGTTAAGTAAGCTTTTCAAAATCAGGCAATATTTGTGAATACCCTGAATACCGCAATAGAAAGTATTCAATAGATAAGTAAAAAAAAACTGTGAAATTAATATACTTTTAATCATTTTATTAATATATTTTTTAGCTTAGGTACATAATTATATTCGAATATTTGACATAGCGGTAATAGTTATTTATGATACAAGTGTGGAAAGTAATCGCTTCGCTCGTGTTTTATAGTCACCAACACTCGTCCTGAAAAAAGCCTACATTTCAACATGTGTATGGAATTTCACTCCCGCACACGTTTGAAAAAAAATCTCTTTCTGTTCATAAGTTTACCTTTAAAAAGCACACACTCAGTTTCACTGAGCATATGCATTGTAAAATAATATTTCGGCACAAAAATATTACACCTCATAATCATAAAGCAGTTGGCAAATAATACATCGGAATTTTAATAAGTGTTCAAACGAATCATAAGCGAAAGTAAATTGCAGCGAATTAAGAATAGAGTAAATAATAATATGGGACACCTACATTCAGGCAAACAAAATTTCGGGCTATTAATGAAAAGGGAAACGTTTTCACGCTTCTAATATTCAGCATTACAACTTTCGACATTATGATCTCCTTAGGTTTACCTAATTATTCGTGTTTTTTTTGTGATATTTGTTGAAATAAGAATTGTATCAATACAATTCAAGGCACATTCGATTAATACAAATGTCCATTACAAATATGTTGCCTTATTTACATTTTTATACATTTCAGCACAAAGTACCCAAATATAGAGGGTCTGTTTCATAGAAGGCTCAAATAGTTCGGAATATGTTACAATAGATGTCACTAGGAGCACGATTGACTAGTAATAGATTTAGTTTTATTTGAAATCCAGATATTTACTACCTGTTAGTGCACAGTTTTAATTAATTTAGCATCAAACATCGAAAATAGTCAAAACCACCCTTTCTAGAAGAGTAAATTAGTAAATAAAAAAATTAACTATTTTTGGAATAAATTGATTTCAGCGCCATCTATTATTGCACGTACATATTTTTATGCGTTTTTCTCGATACGCGTCAAACAGTACACTGCTCGAGTCTTGACAGAAATAATCTATAGATGTCGCTAAACAAAATCTTGCATATATTGATTTTAAATGTTTAAGGAGGTCTAAAAAACCAAAAAACTAATAAATACAATAAAAAAAAGTAAAAAGTCCCTACATCACTAATAATAACAAAAAAATACATACATTACAAGTCATATGCTAGGATTTGAACCCGTAACATAACAACTGATAACAATAAATAGCTGATTAGGGTATATCCGAATTATATAACAAATACATTGCGGCGCGGCGTTGCCGTCGTCAGCATTCTCTTTGCTTTACCGTAATCTGACGAGCTGGCAACAAACGAAACGAGAGGCATAGAAAATTGAAGGTAATCTGAGCATTGCATTCTGTTTCTATTCTACGCTTCAATACCAAACTCACATAGCGAAATAATAATTAAACTCTTACTAATGGCACTCTATCTATATCATTGGCAATAAAATAGCTCTCTACTCTGTCCAACATCCAACAAACTCTGTAAGAAAAAAAAAGGCTAATACTAATTTTCTCTTATTGTGTCTACATTTTTTGAATTTGCCATTGTGTCCATTCTAAGATCCAAGATGGCGGGAACTTTTTTTGCAATTTTCATCATTATACTCGTTTCCGACTAATTCGCATGTACG
>JALPQI010008741.1:0-42641 GCA_025490895.1 Thaumatotibia leucotreta
AACGTGGCGATTACGACAATAAGGAGGAGAATCACGTCCAACCATTATTTAGACATTTATTGGCTGAGAATGATGATGATGATGATAGGAAAGCTCCTCAATTCATGGTTAAAAGTAAGTATACATATATTGTAGGTATTAATAAGTGCCTTACAGTTCCGTACCTACATTAAATTAAATTATGCATAAACCCTTATAATCAAGATTCATAATTAGTGAGTATTGAACTCCGAACAAATTGTCCTAATTTGCACCAAACTAGGGCGAAATATATATTTTAACATTAAACTGAATTGATACTAATGAGTGTTAATTAAACTGCAATTACAAACTGTTTCAGGAACTGCTGGGAAGTAATTAGGTGGATAATTCAATTTCATTCTATGCTACATTTGCTGTGAGTCGAGTGTAAGTACTGTCATTAATATTGTCGCTATTATACGCGGTATACACTCCAGGGTGCTTAAACAAGTTGCCAATCGCTAGCGCTTCAGCGTCAGTCATAAGCGAAAGGAAGCTAACTGTCTTTATCGCACTAATATGAAAGAGCGACAGAGAGGGAAAACTACGATACGCTATTAAGCGCTAGCGACTGGCAACTTGGCTACACATCCAGGCGTGGTGTTTGGCGACAGCTAAACATTCAAGTCGAAACAAAATTATGAAAGACGGCAAAAAAAGTGCATTCGCAATGTGTCAGCCTCCGTAGCCTAGTTGGTAGTGACCCTGCCTACGAAGCCGGAGGTTCCGGGTTCGAATCCCGGCGAGGGCATTATTTGTGTATTTATTTATCACAAATATTTATTTTGTTCCTTGGTCATGGTTGTCTATGTATTTAAGATATATGTATCTATCTATTATATATATCGTCGCCTGGTACCCACATCACAAGCCTTAATTGAGCTTACCGTGGGACTAGGTTGATTTGTGTAAGATGTCCCAAGATATTTATTTATTTATTTTATTTATTTATTTATTCGCGTAGCCTGTGAGGTTTTGGGGCTGTTGGTTAGCATAATGCCGCGGCCACGATATTGGCCTAAGGCGACCGGCTTAGCGGAAAACCATACGTGCGAGAGAGAGTACCCATATCGGCATCTCGCTCCAACTCATGGATTCGCTCGCCGCTGGTCGCCTTAGTTAGACCAATGTCGTGGCCAGGGCATGAGACTTAACTTTGTCTAACCTGTAGGAGGGTGAATATCTAAGCGTTTCAAGCGCCTAATTTTGGTGGCATTTTTGCCGAAGTATCTAAACGTCTCAAGGTTATACTTCGTCATTTGTGTAAGGTACCGTGCCTCCTTCAAGTGACAAAGTAGCACATTGTAACGAATAGAAATTTCGGCAAAAATTATGCCACCGAAATTAGGCGGTTGAAACGCTCAGATATTCACTTAGGAACGGTTTTTTTGTTTTGCTCGTAGTTAGTAACATTTTGTAATTTTTTTTTAGACTACACTTTATTTGGCTTTTTTGATCGAAATTCATGGAGTTCCAGATATGGAACAGAAAATAAATCTTTTTTTCCCCTCACTAGCTCGTAAAGCGCTCGTTTATCGTTTAATACGAGCGGGTAAAAACGCTTTTTACACACTTGTGAATAAAGTAATTTGACATTGCTCTAATTCCTATAGCCCCCAACTGCCTAGTATAAGCGGATCTGTATGACCGTAGTAAACATGCGCAATCGGAGCTCACATGTTAAATTGGTCGTTCTCATGGGTGACTTTGTAAGCCATTGGCTATATTTAATTTCCAGAAGTAACTCTATTCTACGATACGTTCCGACATTGAGTTTTAAATGGTTTCTTTAAGTTAATTTACATTTGGATGAGATTTGTAATCATATTTCCTCGCGATAGTGAGGGGAAAAAATTTGTATTACACTTGGCGGCAAAGTTTGTTCAACTCTCGTGCCTTGAGACCTTCGCAATGCTCAAGATTCCAGTTTTTGAACCACTCGCTACGCTCGTGGCTCAATTTTGGAATCTTTCGCTAGCTCAGGTCTCAATATTGGCACGACAGTTAAACAACAACTTTGCCCCCTTGTATAATAAATAACTATTGTTACAGACCACTGATTTTTTAAATTATTTTTCCCTAAACGCAAACCTCTGTTTGAACATCATATTCGTTTTCAACGCAAAAAAAAGTAATGCTTTGTAGGGTTAATCAATATTGCACTCTTCTCATTGTTTATCAGGGTCAAACGCAAACCCATGTTCGGAGTCTTTCCGGTGGACAATCTAAAAGTTAAGGCCTATAAAGCTTGATTTTCTTATGAAAGCCTAATCTTCATTAAAACGTCCTCCTTTCAATTGCTTTGTATGACAAAAATCATTACTACCCACAGGAAAGAAAAAGTGCGTGTTCAGCTGAACTGTAGAGCCCCTCTTTCCTGTGGCCAATAGTAAGCAACTGGTAGGAGTGTAGTCGTGATTTTTATCATACAATTCAATAGGAAAGGAGTGCCTTTAAATCACAAAAAGGGTTTCATAAGAAAATTAACTCTCATAGCCCTTAACTTTTAAAATCTCCACCGGAAAGACTCGTAACATGATTTTAAGTTTGACCCATTAACCAAAATTACCAAGAATATTCTCTATTCTTCTAATGTTATAAACATAGCTTTACTCCACCCAGCACAATAAACAGACAACCTTTTTCGGTTGATGCTCCCGTGCACCTTTTATTGACCTCATCGGCCTCTGACAATCAACTGAACTCGAATTTTCATTTCTATCTCTTTTATTTGCATATAAATGAGAAATAGTTTTGGAATTACATTGGAAATATCACAAAGGGCTTTACAGACCGGAAAATTCGGTTGTGTAGCTAACATGCGGGCACGGCAAACAATACGTACACCTAATTTTATTTGAACAAAATTACAGGCTCCCCTGTTAAACCTGTTATACACTGAGAGGGATTCCTTTATAAATGTAATTGATTTGTCACGTTGCCTCGAGATACATTATAAGGTTTATTGACAGAGGGAGTAGTGAATTGTAAATGCATGCGAATTTATGACGAAATTTCATTATTAGGTTATTTAAAAAATCACTATAGATAGTGACTATAGGTGAGCATGATTAAAAAAATCTGTACATTTGGATCACGTCTTAGATTTTGATATAAATTTATAGGCTGGTAGAGTCAATGATGCTGAGCAATACCCACCATATTTCCCAAAATGACCCAAAATGCTTGTATCAAACATTCCGTTTATTTGTTACTGAAAATGTATAGGAATCTGGTAACAAAAAAGGAAACTTCAATACAAACTTCCTGGGACATTTTGGGAAATGTGGTGGATCTTGCTTAGCATCATTGACTCTAACAGCCTACTATTTTTTATTCAAATCGAAGAAGTGATTTAAATGTATAAACTTTTTGAGAATTGCACAGGTACCTTAAAGTATGAATATATAGATCGATCTAATGTTAACGCATCTTAATCGGGTCCATGACAGGCATTTCCTTATAAAACCAGGAATAGTTTGTTAGGAAGTCGTTACTGCATCAAGTCTGGTACGTTAATTGTAACGATATAAACAGTACATCATTTCTTCCAACATGTGCAATGTTCTAAGCGCCATACCATTACAATTACATTCCTTCATAAATAAGTACTCATATTTGTACAACTGCTTTTAAAAGTTCCAAATTGACTAGATTTATGTGTATTAATTTATTTGGTGTCATTTAGGACGTTATGTTACCTGTGTGTAACTCAAGGAATTCCCAATGAAAGGGTGAGCGCGGGTAAGTCGAGTACCCAGTGCAATGTGATCTCACGATGTATAATATTTGTACAAGCTTGGAGAGTTCTTTTAAGCTGGTTCTAAGCTTTTAACGACCACTTGTTCAACGTTCGGAATGTTTTGGGGTAAACAAACATGTAGCGGATACGGGTGGTCGGCGCGATTTGTTGACACGTGGTCTCGCCACTGGTTCACGTGTTTAATTATCGCGAAAGGGTCGCAGGTTTACATTAATATACCTACAGTGTTCAGAAAACTTAGGTGATTAGATTTATCAATTATTTAAATTAATATCTTATTTTTGTGTGCATTTCCGGTTGTTGAATAAACATCAAAAGGTGCATTTAGACCAAACGAGCATTCTCTCATTCTATCCCCCACTCTACGAAATTCGTTCGTTACACAAAACGTGATTCGTCGAAATTTGTTGATTTCGTAGAGTGGGGATAGAATGAGCGAATGCTCGTTTGGTCTAAATGCTCCTAAATTGAGTAATTAAATGTTAACTAATCAGTAGGTGCAAGGTAAAATAGTTTGCGCCAATTTTAGGTAAGAAAATGTATCATAACATCATCAGTTTATTTCAGTCTGCAGTAGGTACTGCTGGACAAAGCAAAGGTCTCTCGTATTACCTATGCGTATGAACGCATTAGGAGGCTAATACATAATGGCTCAAAATCGCCACACTGGGCAAGCGGGTTGGCGATCGAAGTAGTGTGTCCAATATGATGAATTGATGATGCTGCTGCCCATCATACATTTTCACTAAATAAAATGGTCAGTGACACTTCAATCTCTTAGTCGACTCTTACGATACCCAAGGGAAGAGGTGGGGTTGTGGAAAATGTATTCTTGCTGTCGGTCACTACACGGCTCGTAAAGAAAATGTTTAATAATAACAGAAGTTAGAATTTATTTAACTTTGCAGGGTACTAATAATCGCTTGTCCTATTCGTACAACCAAAGTCCTGGATGGACCTGCAATTATTTTTAGATGCTATAACAGATTCAGTTAGTTCCTTTCCCAGTTATGATAATTTGGTCGTGCTGGGTGATATAAACTTAAACTTACTAAATCATAATGATGCAAATATCACTAAATTTAATTTCTTTTTAACCAGTTTTGGATTAACTCAGTTAGTGTCGCAGCCTACGCATTTTACTCATACTAGTGAGACACTGATTGATGTGATATGCTCTGATATGCGTGCAAGGAGCACATCAGTAGAGCACGTGGGCACCCTGTATGGACACTGCCTCGTTGTATGTAATTTCAACATAAAACGTGAAAAACCTAGGCCTTACCGCGTTTCTTATAGGCCACTCAAAAATATATGTATCGAGAGGCTGGATGTGGACTTGCATAGCGTGAGGTGGGACCTGATGTCTAATTGTGAAGATGTCAACGACATGGTAAATTATTTCAACCAGCAGGTACTTCACATATTTGATCTGCATGCACCCGTCGTGAATTCTTTAATTAGAGCGAACACATACCCCTGGATTACCGACACAGTCAAACACATGATGCGATTACGTGACAGAGCAGCGGCAGACTTTCATAGAAATCGGTCTGATATCAAAGAAAAGTATTATAAAGATCTAAAGTCCATTGTAAATAAAGCGCTATATTTTGAAAAAATTGCCTATTTTAAACAGAATATTAACAACAAAATATATGATCCTAAGACACTCTGGAAAAATCTAAAATCAACACTATTACCTAAAAAGAGCACAGAATTACCTACAACATTCAATAATCCCTCTATTATTAATAAACATTTTCTTGAGTTGCCAGGTACTTCAGAAGCCAACATTTCCAAATTAACTTATCTTGAATATCATAAGTATAGTGACTCTGTTTTTCACTTAAATACGGTTAGTTCAGATATTGTTCTCAAAATAATTAGAAGCTTAAAATCAAATGCTGAGGGTGGAGATGGTATAAATTTAAATATGATTATATTAACACTCCCATATACTGTTGATGTTATTACTGGTATAATAAACACTTCCATACTAACATGTACCTTTCCGGACTCTTGGAAGGTGGCTGTTGTGAATCCTACACCCAAAAATTCTAATCCTACTGAATTCAAAGACCTTAGGCCAATCAGCATCCTTCCTTGCCTATCTAAAATCCTTGAAAAAGCTGTCAGCATGCAACTAACACATTATTTGGAGAATAATAATATGTTACCAGATGTTCAGTCAGGATTTCGTAAGGGTCGTAGCACAATGACTGCCTTACTTGATGTCACTGATAATATCCTGGACGCTCAAGACAGAGGTATGTGCACCGTGTTAGTGCTTCTAGACTTCTCTAGAGCTTTCGATTGTCTGAATATTAATCTACTTCTATCGAAACTTAGTTTTTATGGATTTGACCAGAGGGCTCTAAAGTGGTTCGACAGCTATCTCCGGAATCGCTCACAAAAGGTAAAAGTGATTAAAAATGACGGTTCTTCCTTACTTTCGGAAGAGGTTAGGTTGACCAGGGGTGTACCGCAGGGGTCGGTGATCGGGCCACTTCTATTTATTCTGTATTCTGCTGACATTGGATCCCATATTACGCATTGCAAGTACCACATCTATGCTGATGACATACAAATTTACATTTCTTGTAAGCCAGCTGAAATCGACAGTGCCATAGAAAAACTTAACCTTGATCTCAGCAGTATTGCCACTTGGGCGGCAGAACACTGCTTGTTACTTAACCCCAGTAAGACTAAATACCTTGTCTTGGGTAGCAGGCAGCAACTGGCTGGTGCCGGTTTGATGCATGATATCAGGGTTATGGATGAGCCTATAGAAAGGGTGTATGAGGCTCGTAACCTGGGACTCCAAATGGATTGTGAGTTGCGATATGATAAGCACACCGCAGAGGTAGTTAGAAGTTGCTTTTATAAACTTAAAGTACTATATAAAATTCAGCCATATTTGAGTGAAAACTTACGTATTCAATTAGTTGAAGCGCTTGTCCTGTCTAAATTGAACTATGTTGACGCAGTAATAGGTCCAAGACTACTTTCCAAAACAAAACAACTGATCCAACGTGTTCAAAATGCTTGTGCCCGCTTTTGTTTTAACATTCCGTTGAGAGCCCATGTGACTCCATCTTTAAACAAGCATAAAATCCTTAAAATGCATCACCGTCGTAAACTTCATTTGGCTTGTTTGCTCTTTGGAGTATTGAAATATAAATCCCCCATTTATCTTTATGACAAGCTGACTTGCATCAGGCTACGTGGACGCCGGGATTGTGGGATTCAATTGTTGACGCCACGCCATGCATCGGCCGCTTTCCGAGGAAGTTTTCGCTATGCGGCCACCAAATGTTGGAACAACATTCCACCGCCAATAAGGAACCTGCAAAATGTTTACGGTTTTAAAAAGAACCTGAAAATATTCATGCTCAGTCACCAATTTAGTGAGGAGGCCTGCAGACTTGAGACAAGTTGCCTGTAGATGTTTATAAATGTGTATTCAATCGCAATTTTATACCTACCAGCAGTTTATGTTCCTTTCGTTTTGATTGAAATGTTGATCCATTATTCTCTTCTTTTGTTTTTGTTATTCGGATTGTATTGTGCTTCGATTAATATCGTAATTACGTAATTGGTACTGTTGTTTGTCATAGTAAAATGTCGTAGTAAAACATTACGTAAGTGTAACCGGTCAGCCATTGATTGATCGCTGTGCTGTATCGGCCGGTCTTGTCATCAGTGTTGCTACTACAAAATGATTAGCGATAATGCACGGCCATGACAGGGCCGGCCCGATCTATGATATATTATTTTTGTTTGCTGTGTAACGTCTGTGATTTTATTTGTAATTATTATTGTTTATCTGTATTGTGTGTTGCCTGCCGTGAAACTGTTCACGTGATGGCCTCATCGGAAGACCAGCGCTGGCATTCGCTAGCAACATGCTGAGATGAGGCCATTTCGTAGCATACACGCTTTTATTTGTAAATTATTTTTCGTTGATATATATTGTGGTTTTTTGTGTATGTTGCGAATAAAGTTATTTCTATTTCTATTTCTATTTCAAAGTACGAGTATATGTAGCCTAGCAAGTGTAAAGCCGAGTTTACATTTGCAAGTTATTATATAGCTGCAAGTCTATATCATCTCGTTTTTGCATCAATAACTTGCAAGTGTAAACTCATCTTACCATATCATTATGTTTTCCAACGAAACAACGAAATGTATTTTTTTAATTCTATGTTACTTGGGTAGTTAATGTATACATGTTCGTTGTTATAAACAAACACATGGCAGTTACGGGTGGTCGGTTTGGTAGCCGTAACCTACACATGTGTGAAGTCGTTCTACCAAATTAGTTGACAAGCGGCACTCTTGTTTGATTTTTGTTTGTGAATGATTATGACTTATGACTAAAATACTGTACATTTGGAGGTATTAATTTGCATTATTTTTTTTTTTTTATTATACTCGCACAGTTACTGCACCTATGCAAATTAGATGCCTTATATAAGCTATTTTGCAGAGTATTTCGGAAAGTAAAGTCTATATCTTGTCTTGAGATATATCGGCGTTCCATGCTGCCAGACGCCGTAACTTTCCCAACAGACTATATGTCAATGTTTATTTATTTCTAGGTTTCGGAAATGGCTGTAATTATTTTCTAAGGTCAAAAGGTTTTTTATTTTATTTTATATTACATCAATTGGTTTAAATATATTCAATGCGTTCTTAGGTTCCGTCAGCAACTATAATTCAGGATTGCCGGAAATCAAAAGTAAATATCTCCTCTTGATTAGATCCATGTTTACCCCAACATACCTTAATTAGGTTCGGTCGCCTACATAGTATTAAGTTGGCATCTATATTCAAATTGAAGCCTGACTATTTTCCTAGTGACAAATTCCAAAGTGTACGTATATTTGTCGAGGTGACTGTACGCCTTTAGGTTAGGTTTTTATTTGTGTGAGTGGATTGATGGAACTATTTTGTAATCTACCCAAAATGACAATTTACGAGTATGCTATACTATATACCTATGCCGTTTTTGAGTTATTGCAAAATTCCTTCTTGGCAAAACGCATAGCCGCAAATATTTTTGTTTATTATATCTACGAGTTTAATCTGTGTAACTATAGAATCTCACATTGACATCCTTTTGCACGATTTTTATTTTTAATCGTTCTCACAGGACATAATAACATAGCATAATTATGTTGCTTATTAGCAAACAGCTTGCGTTGGCCCCCTAGGCCGCAAAAGTTATTATACGGTGACGGCTTTTTTCGGCCTCAAACCAATTTATTATTAAAATAATTTAATATTCCATCCCAAGGGCGCTCGTTCCACGTTTTTCCATTATAAACAACTATTGTTAGGCATAATGTGCCGGCTAATTTTCGTTTCCCACTCAAAATGATAATTACTCCTCGTCGAGAGAAGTGAGCGAAAAAATGAATAATAACATAACTGAATAATTTAGAGGTGAGGAACCTAAAACAACACGTATTTTATGATCTCGGGTGGTAACGAGATCGTTAAGTTCATTTTTTCATTATTTAATGTAGGGGATATAGGGGGAGACAAAATGGCTTTTTTTAAACATTATATACAGCTTAAAGATTTTGCGTCATATGTAGGCTTATTTTTGTATGTTATGCAGTAGGTTTATTTTTTGTCTAAATTAATTATGTACCTACTCTGCTGTACATAACTACTTACTGGATATACACTATAGGTAGTACCTACTTTGTACAATTAAGTAGCTAAAATGAATAGCATAAACTGATATATAAATATACTGATATATGAATATAGCATACTGATGGGGATCAAATCCGTCCAAATATATTATATTCCTCCCGGAAGAATGATAGAAGCTTAATAAATTGTTTAAATTATTATGCTTAATCCGATAAAAATAACGAATCTTCGGGGATACCCCCATTTGCCAGAATTTCATTTGCCATAATTTTATTTGCCATCCTATTCAACACACATAATATTGTTTCGCATAACATCTTATGCCATACTTATTGTTTACTATATTAATCATTTGCCAGAAACTTTGTTTCCCATAAAGTCAATTTTCATAATGTCATTTGTCAGAATCATCGAAATCCGTAATTATCACATGCCACAACATCGTTTGGCATCCAAATTAGCTACCAGAAAAGACAATTTCCATAATGTTTTTTGTCAGAATCATCGGACACCGTAAATATTACATGCCATAACATAACTTGTCATCCAAATGCTATTAAAAAGTTGGTTAGGTTAGTATTCTGGGTGCATGTGGTGTCGCATAACGTCGTCCTAAATTTTTTTGCCGAGAATATTTGTCATAATGTTAAATGGCATCCTACTCGTTTAGCCTACTTAATTTTGTGCATACACAGTGCTAGGTTAATGGTTTAAAAATATGTTCAAGTAATAAAACAGGGCAAAACCAACTTGGATTGGTTAGGTTTCTAGGGTAGGGCGGAGTTAAAAGCGTTGACTAAAAAATACTTAAGTATTTTTAATTAATTGTTTACGCATCCTCATTTTTGTAAAACCAAAAAAGGGGGGACGGGGGGCGAAGCCACCCACAAGGGGGGCTCGGGGGGCGAAGCCCCCCGCATTAAAAAAGAACATATTGTAGTTCCCCCACCCTAACCTGGATAGGTTCGTTAGGTACCTTTCATCCCTTAGAGCAGAAATAGAAGCCCCGCGCAGCGGGGCTTCGTCGACCGGTTCCCAAAAGCCGGTTTTTTCAAACGCTTGTAACTTTTAATAATATAGCTAGTACTTATTTGAAAAAATAATTACTGATGGCGTTTGAATATTCCATTAAATAATATTATTGCACTTAATAATAAGGCCAACAATTAATATGGCAACAATTGCTTCTGGCATTTGAATATTCTATTAAACCATATTATTGCACATAATAGTATGGAAAAGAAATAGGATGGCATTGTATGATTATGGAAGGTAATATTCGGGTAAACAAGCAGTATGTCATACAATTTTTATGGTAAACAAATCATTCGGGCAAATGAAATTCGGGCAAGTTAGATTCGGGCATATGAATATTATGTTAAATAACTGTCGGTCAAACAATAGACAACCCGAATCTTCGGTATAATATTTTTTCTGACGTCCTTAAACGGAACACGTAATTTAGTAGATTTAATGAGATTAAACAAGAATTTGATTGTTAAGCCGCCGCTACCCCTGAATGTTGAACTAAGTCAACTTAATATGAGGCGGAACCCGCCCAAGCAATATCTCTTGTGCAAACGATTTTAACACTGTGAAAATATTTATTTTATGCTTATAATACGGAAATTAAGCTCCTCTTGCTTGGTATGTTATTGAGATCATTTTGCAGTCTTTACTTCCGCGTTGGGTAAAACTCGGCTTGAAGTCCTAGTTTTACATATACCGGGTATATCCTGTAGTAGAACCAAATAATTAACACGTAGTTAATGCTCGACATATCAAAATAGGTAGGTATAATAGTACCAGAGACACAGTAGTCTTTAGACAGCCCGCTGACCAAGTATTGGGTAAATGTGGTCATAGGAAGGGACAAGTAGGTCCCTTTTACTGGTACTTGTATTTACAATTAATTACTAACCCCTAGGACTCTTAAATTTTTTCTCAAATCAATGTTACTAACATATATATGGATTCTTTTATGTGGTCCGAAATAAACGATTTTTATTTTTTTATTATTTTTAGTGTCGTGGATTTATTAAGTATCAAAGTACCACCGCATTGTGTGTGAATGTAACTCGTTGAACTACTCAGAAGAAAAAGTATCAATTTAATAAACAGTGATTTGAACTTAACGCCAGGAATCACTCCCAATTTGGTTTGCCTAAAACTAAAACCAACCAACCTATTTAGTGGTATCATGCAATTTTTTTGACTACTGGTTTTTGGTTAATTTGGTTGGCAAGTGGTACCACTTGCCGACCAACTTTTCGCTGATGATTATTCACGTGGCGTCAAATTAGAAAACTGATAGGTCCACATTAAGTAATTGTACCTTTTATAGTTAACATATAAACAGCCATAATTTAACACAGGAATAAAACCTTATAATTATTCATATAAATAAGTGAGTACTGGAATTAAAACTCAGGACCTTCAACTACTGTGTAGTGGGGTCACTAACAGCAATAAACTATTGGATGCATCAAAATATTAGTGAAACATAGGTACACTTTGCCTTAATTTAAGGACTCGATGTCGACGGCCGGTGTTGTGACAACTATTAGTAAGGAAGGACATAGGCAATAGAGGTAATAAGTACTAAAGGGTACGGTTAAAAGCAAAATGCGACAAAAACCTTACACATTCACCTCTCGCAATTCAAGCACTTTTTAGCCGATAGACGCGCGTCATTTCGCAGGCCATTATCATAGATTACAAGCTGAAATCGCCACGTGATTGCCCGATGGCCGGCGATCATTACGACGGTCTATCCGGCATCGGATTTCGCGTCACGTCCTCTGTTGATTGCCGAACGACAAACCGGTTGCCCGGCGGCGTCGCAATTACTAGCGACACCGACACCCTGCTACCCTCCGTGGTTCCGATAAATAGATGAATGTGGGATGTTGTGAAGCTGTTGCGCGGGGTTAATGCCTTTCTGAAGCAAATCTCACAGCGGACGGCAAAGCAGACTTCAAAATTACGAGTAAATATCGAAGTACCGACGAACGAAGTTATCATGTCCATACCTGAAAGGCGCAAAATTTATTCACGAAGGTCGTTTATGCGGAGTGCACTGACACTGTATGCATAGTTTTTTGTTCAGGCGTGACGTGAAGAACATTTAAAATTGTAGATGATTGTGAATTGGTGACTTGTGTGATTGTAGGTGGTAATGACATTTTCAGCAAAAAAATAGATAATTTTAATTAGGTAGGTATTTATGTTACAAAATGATTAGTGGCAGAGGCGACGATGGTCGGGTAACTCTGTACTTCATTTGATTCACCGTACTTTCGCAAGTGAATGTATTTTAGTCAGATGTTAGTGGGTAAAATAAATAATTTAATCGATTACTTTTGAGCTTAAAGAAGGAAAATGAGATTTATTTATTTATTGACTGTAGCTAAAACATAAATTAATCAATGAAAGCATTATCATTGAGAAGATAACGGCATATTTATGTCAACAATTATTACTAGTTACATTGCAAAATGCTTCTCTTTCAAGATGAAGTCTGCTACTCGTTCACCAATAGCAATAGCGGCGGCTGCCGTGTTGCCACGCGGTACTTCTGGCAGTACGCTCAGATCTGCCACGCGCAAGCGCTTCACACCACGTACCCGAGCTTGCGGGTCCAGTACTGGGCCCAACCGTGCACTGCCAACTGTATGCATCAATGAGGTCGTCAGGTGATGGCAATAGCAACGCCAGTACTCCTCCCAAGTAACCTGCTCGTATTCTGGACATCCAGGAATCTTCAGTAAGACGATAGAAGCGTTGTGCACTTTATACGCCGGTGTTTCTATCAATTGCTCCACGATCTTTATGCCCCGCAACATCTCATCCACGTCTCTTTCATCAGATATGTAATTCGGAAATATGGCAGGATATTCTAAAGGATCACTGCTAACGAGCTGAATGCTGCCTCGAGAAAACGGCCGGAGAACTAATGGCCCAACCAATATTAGGTCTTTTTTCTCGTTTTCAGCTGTAAACTGCTGCGCGATTTCGTCATTTAAGCCTAACTTTGCTTGAAATGCACCGATCTTAATGAACGCGTTGCTTAGTTGCATCGTAGGCAGTTCGCAGTCAGAACTGTTGTGAATAAGTTTTTTTTGGTCAAAGTCATAGCAGTGAGTGTTAACAAAAGCTGTAACGTCGGTGATCCCAATAGAGGCGAGCGGTCCCGTCCGATCCTTTAACCACCTCTCCAGGGCCTCACTCGATGACGTCTCTGACGAGTTGTTGCTTGGATTTAGTGATATGTAGACTTGTGGAAACACATGGTCAGTTATGTTGACTCCCACAGGTAAATCCACGCGAACTGGAATGCCTAGAGTATTTAAATGAGATGCGGGCCCTATACCAGACAGCAACAATATTTGCGCAGTTCCAATCGTTCCTGCGGAAATAACAATTTCTTTATTCGAGTAAAGTCGAAGTGTTCGATTTTGATTTTCCTCTTCAACAACAACCTCAATTCCTTTGGCATTATTGCGACCGTCTAAAATAATGCCGGTACAGCGTGTGTTCTTGGTTACCTTCAGGGCAGCTTTGACGTCATCTCGTGCCAGGTATCCTCTCGCTGTGCTCATGCGCTCACCTTCATGCACATATCCAATTACTTGTGTTATTCCGATTTGCGATTCTGCGTTCACATCATAGTTGAAAGGAAAATTGAGGGATTCATATCCTCGTATTGATCTCGAATGCCAATTGTTTTCAGATTCACCAAAAAAACCTATTTTCATAGTGCCGCTGGTGTTGTGATAAGGTGTTGAAGTAAGAGGTAACTTACCCAAGTCTTGTAAGCCCTCATACTTTAGGAAGTAGGGTTTGAGGTCTTTCCAAGCCCAGCCTTCGATGCCTATTTCGTCGTAATCGTGACGATTACCTCGAACGTACATCATGTAGTTGATGCTGGTGGATCCACCTAGACACTTGCCGCGGGCGTAGCGGCACTGTCTATCAGAAAATGAGAGGCACGAGACATTATTGGTTACGGTCGGGTATTGCCAGTCTAAATCCGTGCCCACTAATGTCGAGAATGCCCCAGGTATCTGAAATGTCAACAAAAATGTGTTATTTTTTTATTGACGTGTCACAGGTATGTAGATACAAAAGATTTAGTATGGCTTTGAAAATAATGTTACCCTTGTATTTAGATTAGGATCACCGCCAGCCTCCACCAACAGAACATTTTCACCAGCCAGCGCCAGACGCGATGCCACCGGCACGCCCGCACCTCCCGCGCCCACTACTATGTAGTCGAATGTATCACCATCTATGTGAAAGAGAGAAACTTCGATATCGCTGACATATTTATGCAGCATGAACGCGATCATATGATAGATACATTTATTGTCTTGGCAAAATAATAGAGAGAGTGTAGGTAGGAAATCTCATGGATTGATTTAATTAAATTTTAAGATATAATAATGCTTAAGTATCATAGACACAATGTAGTCTCAATGTTATAGATATAAAAAATATTACCTTCTAGTTTCACTGATTCAGGTAACACATAATCAGGCAGTTCCTGGCTGAAGTTGTCAGCCACTAGTATGAGTAATAGTAGACAGGGCAGCAATCGCGGCATTTTATTCCTGAAAGATACATGTGAAGAACAGTAACAAATATGTAAACTGTAGGTATATATCAGAAAACTCCATAGAATATTTACATCATAGAAGATACTTACTTGAATTGCCACAGAGAGGTGTGATCTCGTAGAAATCAGCAAACAAAATGCGAATTTATACTGACACGTTTCTGAGAAAACTATATCAACATGACAACGAGACTACTTATCGCTAATTTGCTTTTATTGTTTAATGACCTGTCCGTATATCATGCGTATATCTATGTTTTTAATTAGGTATACAGGGCGATCTTGAGTGTTATAAAGGGGTTTGGGTAAAGTTGGCGTCATTTTTAAATTATGGCGGCCACTCATGAAAGTGGCAAATTTAAAAAGAGCAATTTAAAATAAACTTATTTTATTATGGAGTACATATAGCTAAATTATATCGGAGCCGAGATATCATACTTTAAAGTTTTATAGTAAAGACTCACATTTATTTTTGAAATGCATCGGAATGAGTTAAAACTACTTACTATTGTGTATGCCACGTAAAACCTAACATTAACTCATAAGGTAACCTTGGACATAAGGTTCTTTTTCGGTCAATGATTATTTAGAGATTTAGAGATAGTTCCTTTTTTTTTTAACACGGCGATTTTGACGGATGTTCATGAACGTTCTATTGAATTGAACGTAATTATGTCAAAGGTTTTATGTCGCATTTTAAACAACAAATAAAAGTATTCATATTTTTACACTTTATGCGTGTTTTTTTCAGGTACCTATATACCTAAATAAATGTAGACAAGCGAATCCTATGTTTTCGGGTAGGTACCTAATAACATTAATTGATTATCCGACCAAATCAAATACCGCTTGGACCTGTCACTGAACGATCTGGCCTTTGTTTTCACCGCGCTGACATTGCGACAATATTAGGACATTATTGTTCATGTGTAGTTGGGAAGAGGACCTTAGGCTGTTGCTCACATGTAATGTCAATTATATGGTTCTTGGGATGGGGTAGGTATCAAGAACATCTTGATCCCCCGGCACAGTTTTTAGAGAGAGTGATTCGCCAAGATAATATTGAGAATGAAGTTTACGACGAGGCAGAAAATGTGTAAAAAAGTAATTCAACGTAATACTAAAAATTACAAATGACGTTATCTGGGAAAAGGGACGTTATTGTTATTGGCGCTTACGGCGTTATGAGCCATGTTTGTATACAAATACGACGTCACCGGACGTAAGAGCCATCGACAATAAGGCCCCTGATCCCAAATAATGTCACATATGTTGTGTTGTATACATAAGAAAGCATTAGTAACAATTCCAATCTAACAACTAATCGAATTAGGTACATTTCCTACTTGGAAATATGTCAAAATATTTTGCATGTGTGCATCACACCTGTGTTTCCTTATGGTGTAGTCAGAGGGTGAACCGTCTATTGAAACCATTTTGCAATATTTTTAATGTTCACTAAACAGACAGCATAGAAATCGCATAAGAAAATACAGTTGCAATTTCATATACCTACCTAAGATCTTCTTTTTTTAAGTCGGTTAAATTACCTATTATATTTTAAGGGCAATATACTTGTATCTTTGTTAGTAGTATTATCGAGTTAAATAAGCCTGTAGTCATGTAAGCTGTCTCCTAAGTCTTAGTTAGGTATATTCACTGGTCCAATAACATTGTTTGAAGGGCCATATCTTGGCTCCGATATTACTTACGGCAAAACTTATTTTGTAAATAAGCTAGTCTAAGGTAGCACTACAAAATAGTAGTAACATAAACGATGGCCGCTGAAAAAAAAAATGACGCCACTAGTCCATACAAAAATAATTTTATTGAATTGATAAATTTAATAAAATAATACATTTTCATTACATAGTAAAATACAAGCAGTCTTTAAACTCATTTTAATATTTGCTTCCATTGAAGATACAGAAAGGCATTTATGATTTTGGCAACCCGATTTTAACAATCATTAAAATATACGTCTTGCAAAATAAGATCAGCAACACGTTCTCCAATGGCAATAGCAGCAGCGGCGGTGTTGCCGCGCGGTGTGTTTGGCAGAACGCTCAAGTCTGCCACGCGCAGGCCCTTCACACCAAGCACGCGAGCCTTCGGGTCCAGCACTGAGCCTAACTGCGCACTGCCAACAGTATGCATCAACGAGATCGTCAGGTGACGGCAATAGCAACGCCAGTACTCCTCCCAGGTAACCTGCTCGTAATTTGGACACCCAGGAATCTTAAGGAGCACGATAGATGCATTGTGTGCTTTGAACTCCGGCGTTTCTGTCAAGTGTTCCACGATTCTTATGCCGCGCAACATCTCGTCGACGTCCCTTTTGTCAGATAAATAATTTGGAAAGATGGATGGATATACTAAAGGATCAGTACTGGCGAGCTGGATGTGGCCACGGGAAAACGGTCGAAGTACTAACGGCCAAGCTGATAATAGGGCTTTGTTCTTGTTTTCGATTGTAAACTGTTGAGCGATGTCTTCGCTTAAATCTAACTTTGCATGATACGAGCCAACTTTAATGAACCCGTTGCCTAGTTGCATGGTCGGTTGTTCGCAGTCAGAGCTGTTGTAATTGAGTTTTCTTTGATCAAAGTCGTAGCAGTTAGTGTTGAAAAAAGCTGCTATGTCAGTGAGTCCAATGGAAGCTAGTGGCCCTGTGCGATCCCTTAACCACCTCTCCATGGCCTCACTTGATGAAGAAGTAGACGAGTTATCGCTTGCATTTAGTGAAATATAGATTTGTGGAAACACATGATCCGTTATGTTAACGCCCACAGGTAAATCAGCGTGAACTGGGATGCCTAGATTATTTAAATGAGATGCGGGCCCTATACCAGACAGCAACAAAATTTGTGCAGTTCCGACCGTTCCAGCGGAGAGTATAATTTCTTCATTCGCGTAAAGTCGAAGTGTTCGGTTTTGATTTTCTCCTTTTACCATCACCTCGATCCCATATGCGTTATTGTGATTTTCTATGATGACGCTATTGCAGTGTGTGTTCTTGGTCACCTTAAGAGCGGCTTTGACGTCATCTCGCGTCAGATACCCTCGTGCCGTGCTCATGCGCTCACCCTCGTGAACATATCCAATTACTTGTGTTATTCCAATTTGAGATTTTGCATTCACATCATAGTTGAAAGGAAAATTGAGATATTCATAACTTCTTATTGCTTTCGAATGCCAAATGTTTTCAGAATTTGCAAAATATCCAATTTTCATAGTGCCGCTGGTGTTGTGATAAGGTGTGGAAGTAGCAGGTAACTTATTTAAGTCCTGCAATCCCTCGTACCTTAGGAAGTAGGGCTTCAGGTCTTTCCAAGCCCAACCTTTGATGCCGATTTCGTCATAGTCGTGATGGTTACCTCTAACGTACATCATGTAGTTGATGCTAGTGGATCCACCAAGACACTTGCCTCGGGCGAAGCGGCACTGTTTGCCCGAATATGAGAGACATGAGATATTATTGGTTATAGTTGGGTATTGCCAGTCTAAATCCGTAGCTAATAATGTCTGAAATGCCCCAGGTATCTGAAATATCAACGAAAATTGGTTTTTTTCTATGGATGTACATATTTAAGGCACAAATATATGATGGCTTGGAAGGGGTATGAATCCTTACCCTTGTATTAAGATTGGGATCGTCGCCAGCCTCCACTAACAGAACGTTTGCGCCAGCCAGCGCCAGCCGTGATGCCACAGGAACACCTCCTCCTCCTGCGCCCACCACTATGTAGTCAAATGTATCACCATCTGTTGCAAATAAAATATCAAATTTTAATCATACCATGTACCGAGCACCTCATAAAACCAAATAGTTTTAATTTAAAAATATGTGTGCTTTTACACAAATTAGTAAATATTACCTTCTAGGTTCACTGATTCAGGTAACATAAATTCTGGCAGTTCCTGGCTGAAGTTGTCACCCACCAGTATAAGTAGTACGACTGTGATGCTATGAAGCAGCCGCATTTTTCCCCTGATAATCAACAAAAAATATTTTCAAAATATTTTGCTGGCCATGTTAGTAAGTAGGTACTCTGGGGACTTTATACTCGTAGTCCCCAGAGATTAGAAAACTAACTACTAACTTAAGTATTTATTTTAAACTCCCAAATAAACGGTTGATCCCAAATAAACCCAGTATCTTAATAAAAGAGTTGTAATATTAAAATTCTGTTTAAATTGTACGTAAAAAATCGTGAAATCTTAAATCAGTCAGGAAGGTATACTTACTGTTATATTGCTGACACAACTGCACTTGTATTAGTCGCCATGTCTTGTCCGCATCTAATTACGTACATAATATAACTTATACAGAGTGGCATGCAAATGTCTTGAATTATTGTTCCAAAAGCGCCTTGACGGGATGACGTTGATCCCGTGGAGGATGGGGTCGTGCGCTGGTGTGGGACGCCACATGCGGTGATAAGCTGACGGCGTCCTACATTTCAGCCAGCAGTCGACAGGCCGGGGCGACGATGGACGCGCGAGAGCGGTTGAAAGTCAATAAATATAGCTGTCTCAGCGCCAACTACGAATTCGCAGCTTTTGGCGTCGAGACACTCGGGTGCTCGCAGGCTCGCAGGGTCCTTAAAGAGCTCAGGAAATGCCTAAGAGAGGCAACGGGACTCACGAGCAGGCAGTTTTCTCGCGAAATGCTCGCCAGCACGATACAGCGCGGGAGTGCTGTCTGTATCATGGGCACCTTTCCGCCGAGGAAAGATTTGGAGGTGGATCACGAGTAGATTTTATAGTCATAACTTTTTTTAATAAATGTTGTCGTTACTTTGTTAAATACAATATATTACTTAAGGCCCTCTGTTACAATATTCAGTACTCAGTTGTAACTAGCGTCGATTTTTACTCCGTACGATTATTTATGAGTTTACATAGCTGATATTTAAGGATATTTCACGCTTTATTTGCATGGAGTATCCGATATTGTATTCTCAATGACATCGTGAATTTGTAATTAGCAAACGATAATATAATGACGTAGGTTCATGAATAGCGATAACACCTTAGTGAAGTGTGAATTTGGACGTGCTACAATAATAGAACAATAATGGGAATTCATATTATACTTACCAATGTCGTTGTATTCATAATAACTTAGTATAGTACCTATAACCTTCTATTCATTAAAAACAGCCGAAGAGTGCATCTGCGATGTGCATGTTAATAGTCATGGTAATAATGCCTGTAGAATAAATAATAGCAAAAAGAAAAGGAGAAAGATCCGCAGTCATCCGCAGACCACGAACCCTGTAAAGTGTTCGAAACGTCGGAATGAAGTTAAAATTAGTTAATATACGCGAGTTTATCCGTTTTCATAGTTTTATTTCATGAGTAATCCTCGCGGTAACCGAAGAAAATAAAAGGAGAAAGAATTAAAAGAGCAGTAAAAGGGGGCCCATAGCAGGTTCACCCTGCACAATAAGAATACGATAACTTAGTTTAGTTAGATCTTCTAGTTTATACGTCATAGTGTTTTATGCTTGGAATTGCCTGATATGAAGATCAAGGAGTGTTTGCATTACATATTAACCATGTCGTTTTTTTAGATTTTTATTACGATTTATAATTCTAGGGTTCCGTCACGCAATGACGATGTCACCCCCTTAATGTACACATTTTGTTTTACTTCTACCTACATTGCCTCTTAGAATTAATTTTAATGTTAGGCAACAACCTGTATATTATTATCTTAAGGTGAAGGACACCCATTTTGTATTAGATATAGGACTGATATTATCGAATTACTCATATTGATAAGTCTGTTGATAACTAGTGATTCTCTGTCTGCTGATCGCTATTTTATTTTCGTTTATAATCGAGGCTAAAGTTGATTAACTCTCTTCACCATTCCATTTGACATTGCTTATATGACCAATTGATTGAAATTAGTCGTTTGATACTATTTATTTTTTTTGTGAAACATATCTTATCCTTATGATTATCGTGAAAAGGTGACAGACTACCTAGGTTAAAAAACAAAAGTGTACCCAATCAACCTATTAGTTCTCCCTCTAGCTCTCCTAAGTATTGAAAATTGATCATACCGTCTAACTTCTCTACGAAACTTTGTTCAAGTGTCAAGTCCGAAGCGGACAATTGGAGGTCTTTCCATTTATTACAACAAATTAATTCGGCCTTTTTTATTGTACAAAAATACTTTCATGTTTCCATAAATGTAAGAAAAGAAGGCATAGCCCTTCATATGCGGAATTTACCTAAAATTTAGAATGATGCGTCCAGTCTCCTAGCCAGCCGTTAATCTATGGAGCTCCCTGCAAACAACCGGGCCCGCACTTATCAAGACTTACGGCTAATACTATCGAAGGGCCCCACCCAATCTGCTGTAGTTCTTATCTCAATTTAATGCTCGTCGTATTAATTCCGTCTTTGTCTCATTTGTGAGACAGCTCCGGTGTTCAATTGAGTCGAAAAAATTGATACGCGTGGCGTTTGTTAAAGTTGTGGGGATGTGTTTGATAATTTAGTCGTATCAGATTAAGAATATTACGAGGTATAAATACACCGGTAACTTCGGTAGGTTAACCTATTCTTTTTTTGTGATTTTTAGGTACATATAGCTATAAAATATATAGAAATAAAATGTGATTACATAATACATTTTTTGTTTTGATTAAGGAAAACTTATTAGTGTGGCTACATGATGACATTAAAATTTGTGCATAATCTAAATAGAGTCGATCAACATTGAACATGTCTACAACTACATTATTATATTTTTACTTACATAGTTATGTAAGTAAAAATATAATAATGTTATATTATACCTAATTGTTATATTGTAGGTTGTAGGCAATGTAGGCACGAAGATAATCGAGTTATGTGTTGATTAATAGAAAAAATCTTTAAATCCAACATCAGTTATTATATTTCTGAGTAGTTTTCACCCAATAAAAGTTACACAGAAGTTGTATTGACATAAATCCACAAAACAAAGCATCCCTATTTGGAACGACGTCACGTTTAGCCTCAAATCAAAAGAACGTTATAATCTGTCCGTTTCCGCAGCCCGCTCCGAGCGCGCCGGGAAAATTGAGAATCAAAGCCATTGTTTCCAATATCTGGGGAAGGGAAGAAAACTTTTATTGGGTACAAAGTGGGTATTATTCACGGGTTGAACGCAATCAACCGCGGACAGGGCCACCGGACGCGCCGCCCCGGAATGCAAAGATATTTTTTTCAGGTCATTTTAAAAGGGTTCGCCTTAAGGAGTCCTTTTTAGGGTTCCGTAGCCAAAATGGCAAAAACGGAACCCTTATAGATTCGTCATGTCCGTCTGTCCGTCTGTCCGTCTGTCACAGCCAATTTACTCGGAAAATATAAATGCTACAGTAACGAAATTTGGTAAGGATATGTGTTGTATGAACCGCTACAGGAATGTGATACTAAATTGTAAAAAAAACCATTGGGGTGGGGGCCCTCCATACATGTAACTGAGGGATAGAATTTTTTTTTTTAGTTGTACATAAGCGTGTGGGGTATTAATAGAAAGGTCTTTGAAAATGATATGAAGGTTTATATATCACATTTTTATTTAAGCAAATCGTTTTCGAGATATCAGGTCTCAAAGTCTGAAAAATGTGTCCCCCCCCCCTCTATTTTTTAAACTACGCGATATAAAATTCTGAAAAAAATATATGTTATGCACATTAATAAACTCTATCAACGATTTTTGTTTTGATAAAATTATCTCCTATAGTTTTTGAGGTAGGTTGATTTAACTGTATATTATTAAAAAATAATAAATTGATAATGGTACGGAACCCTTTGCGCGCGAGTCCGACTCGCACTTGGCCGGTTTTTTTGATTATTCGACTGTTGGATCAGTGGCTGGGTCGCAATTAAGAGATTAGGCTATTTTTATGGAGATACCTTTTTATCGGATTTCGCAATGGGTCAGCCAATTAGAAATAGATGTCGAGCGATAGCGACGTAGAGAACTAGATAAGTTCGTCGGTCCTTGTTATAGCGTGTCTGACCTTCTTAAAGGAGTTAGTTTAGAGGCGACTTATGTTAATGGCGGCTTAACTAAGTTTCCGTATGTTACGTAGTTCCGAGTTCCAACTTCAAAAGTTCATTAGAATTTTCAGGGCATTCATTAAGTACTTAAGCTTTATTGCTTTCAATCGATTCATTATTTAAAACATCAAAACTGAAAACATAGTATATAAGACAAATAAATCTTGCTGCTGCTGCGGCATATTTGTTAATAACTATCGGAATGAGGTAACTAAAAGAATAGAACGTACAAAAAAGATCGCTATTTCATAGTCCTCTTTGTCGTACTGAATAACAGCGAGTATTACTGTAGTCACTTGTAGACATACGATTCAGGTTTTAAGCTAACGTTACATTTTAAACTTAGTGGCTTAATACTTTGCCTACTTGGTTCGAATTTGACGTGCAAGCCAAAGCGATTAACATACAATCAATTAGTATTCTGCATCCCAAAAACAAAAGAAGTTCTTAGTCCTACTAGCGGATTAAACTAAAAAAATATCAACGTACCTTTTTTGGCCTGTGACACTCAAAATACAATATCCTCTTAATCAACTCTGTTGCTTAAATTTCAATGTAAACATGAATAAGTAACAGACTAAAACCTTAAAGAAACAATCCCATAGCTTTCACAAAGTCTCACTTCTGTCATCGGAATACAAAAGGCGAGAACGTGGAACGTACTCGCGAGGCGGCGATTGCCAAAACGGTCGTATAAACCCCTGATAACGATCGTCCACTCATCTACAGCTATTGAGCCCATTGCCTGCAGAGCCTATATTTTCAAGTGATAGCTTCTATAAGGCTGCGGTGTAAGTGAACGGGCGCGGCGGGCATTAACATCATCAGCTACATAATATTATCGCAGTTCACTGCTAGACGTAGGCCTCTCCTATCAACTATATTAGGAGGTAAATGCCAATAATCGCCATGTTGGGCAAGCGGCTTGGCAATTGCAGTAACGTGTCCACTATGATGACGCTGCTGCCCATCATTAATCTTCTATCAAAAAATGGTCAGTGACACTTCAATCCTTTAGTTGACTCTTACGACACCCGCGAGAACAATTGGGGTGGGTCAAATGTATTCTTACTGCCATCAGAGCTGCGAAAGGCGGGTATTATTGAAATATAATTAACTTTATGACATGAAATGTTGAATAAGTATTCGCCGCTAATAAGCAGAGCAAATTTTCACGGCAAGACAAAACAGGTACTGTTAAAATAATTAAGTTGAAAGATTTTTTAACGATGTCCTTAGGTAGGTATGCATGGCAAAACACAAAACGTTCACAACAAATTAAATGACGCACATTTTTGTAACTTAAATAAAGACAAACGCATCGGTTAAAAGTTAATTCTGGCGTCAGTTAAGTCCTTTTGTCTAATGCCTGATGCCAGGCAAATTTGAATTCTGTGGCTTTGGATTGACTGATGGAAAATGACCGCCGAAAAACGCTGTCACAGACGCTCCGCTAATACCAGTACGAAACACGCAGCCTAAAGAGAAACGCGCCTGGAATCCCAACAAGCACTATTATTAGATGTGAGCCTAGACTTTCAGAGGTGCTTACATTTATAGTAGTCCGTGGGCTAGTCGGCCTGAAATTAGAAAACGGTATAATTTGGGGGTACCAAGTGTCCTTTTTACAGTAGTTAGACATATTCATAAGGATGTTAAAAAAGTATGATAGACATCTCAAAGTGGTAGCTAATAGGCATACGGGCTATTTCAAGATTTCCGTTGTATGACAGGTATGGTTAAAATTAGGAGGTACAAATTTTCCTTTTCACGGCTGTTAGGTAAGCTTATAAAAATGTCAAATATCCAAGATTGCCATTTATAACTGCTACCTAACAAAAATGGGGGCCAATCAAAGATGGTGGATCTCAAGTTTTACAAAATCAAGCATATCTCGAGAACTATAAAATATATCTAATTACTCTCTTGAACAAAATTAAAGGCATATCTGTAAGCTTCATATTTTGCATATACACCATTTTGCTAAAACCAACCAATAATTAATTATGACCAAATTTATGAAAATTTCGTGATTTTGATTTTTTTTGTGTCGTGTTTTTACATAGTAGTCATGACGCTAGAAAAATTAAATATTTTTTTAAAGATGGTGTATTTAATAAGCTTTAATTTGATGTATATAACTTGTTGGCGGTATTAAAAAAAAGACCCATAAAAAATATTTAAATGAATTGTAGTCATAATCCACCGTATACTTAGTGATTTATGAGGCGGTTTTTTTTATATTTTTCAATCTTGGTTATTTGAAATAAGCACTATTATTGTTGCACGTTATTATAGTGGCACTTCCATCGCCTCTTAAATCATTAAGTATACGGTGGATTATGACTACAATTCATTTAAATATTTTTTATGGATCTTTTTTTTAATACCGCCAACAAGTTACATACATCAAATTAAAGCTTATTAAATACACTATCTTTAAAAAAATATTTAATTTTTCTAGCGTCATGACTACTATGTAAAAATACGACACAAAAAAAATCAAAATCACGAAATTTTCATAAATTTGGTCATAATTAATTATTGGTTGGTTTTAGCAAAATGGTGTATATGCAAAATATGAAGCTTACAGATATGCCTTTAATTTTGTTCAAAAGAGTAATTAGATATATTTAATAGTTCTCGAGATATACGTGATTTTGTAAAACTTGAGATCCACCATCTTTGATTGGCCCCCATTTTTGTTAGGTAGCAGTTATAAATGGCAATCTTGCATTTTTGACGTTTTTATAAGCTTACCTAACAGCCGTGAAAAGGAAAATTTGTACCTCCTAATTTTAACCATACCTGTCATACAACGGAAATCTTGAAATAGCCCGTATGCCTATTAGCTACCACTTTGAGATGTCTATCATACTTTTTTAACATCCTTATGAATATGTCTAACTACTGTAAAAAGGACACTTGGTACCCCCAAATTATACCGTTTTCTAATTTCAGACCGGCTAGCCCACGGACTAATAGGTACTTATATTTATAGTTACTTATACTTATGCCGTCCTGTGTTATCCTGTGCTACACTCGCCATCAGATAGAACAGAGCGGCTACGGTGTTCAAAAATATCATATCAGGCCTCTGCTGCCATAGTGTTAGAGTGCAGTTTTAGATATTTTTGAGCTCCTTGACCGTTCTGATATATCTGATGGCGACCATACAATGTTTTATCAAGATCACGCAGCAGATGACTTAGTGGCTTCGTGTCCTGCACCAGATCCGATCGAACTAGAGGATGCCCTCTTTATCCACAATCTAGATGTTTTAGACATCCTGAGGTTATTTAACGTTAAACATTCTCTGCTGGAAACCTTAGCTGTCTTTGTTGCAACTTTAAACTGAAATATACAAAAAAATAAGTGCATAACCGTTGGCTGTGCTTAGGGTTCGGAGTAAGCCTCCTATACGGTATTTGTAAGTTAGAAAAGGGTCAATAACATTTCGAAGTCACCTAATATAGTTATCCTAAACAATTACTTCCTACTTTCTAAAACTAATTTCTACAAAAGTCCTCTAAGGGGCTAACTATTCTGCATCCCGAACCTCCACTGGCTATCCTATTTTGCATTATCAAATTACATAATTAATGTTATCAATGAAACTATACGATATTATTCAATTTCTAGTGGCTTCTGACAACGAACTATTTTTACTGTTTACTTTGCATTGCTATACGAAAATATATTTGACAAGTTTAATTTTATGTATTAATTTTTATATTACATTGTAAAAAAAACATGTTATGAAATCTGAATATATGAACAACAAACAGTCAATTTATTTTTGAAAGCTAATATTTTTTTCATAATTTTTGTATAAATTTGAATTCTCATTTACGTTGCTTGCTAACATCATGGGTCACTACACAGATAATCAGATAAGCCCTCGATCAATCCATGGATGGCGCCCCAAGACACTAAAATCTTCGTAAATAGCTATATTTGTACATTAATTCTTTATTGCAGCCAGCTGGAGCAATACCGGAAATATCGCTGCATTGGCACCCTTCCGAGGCGAGGGGACAGCAAAGGAAGTAAGATTAAGGCCTCTGGCGTTCCTCTTTAATAAATGAACGGGACGTTAAGATACGCCATAATAACTAAAGTAGAAAAAATATTAAAATAGTACATTACGACACAAGTGCGAAAAACATGAAATTAGAAACGAGTGGTGATGTTTTAAAACACGACCGACAAGGAGTGTTTTAAATCGACACGAGTTACGAATTTCGTTTTTGCACGTGTCTCGTACGACGTTTTTTAGTACAGATGGCCCTCCGAAGTTTTGGACCTGACGTAAAATGACCCACTTTGCGCACTAGAGCCTAAAAAGTACACCATCTGTACTAAAAAAGAATGTCTCACAAAAATTGAGCCATAGTTTAGGTTCAGTCGACGTCAAACACAACCTTGATGTCAAGGCACTAAAGTCCTATAAACAACAGCTCAGCTCTGTCAGCCTCCGTAGCCTAGTTGGTAGTGACCCTGCCTACGAAGCTGGAGGTTCCGGGTTCGAATCCCGGCGAGGGCATTCTTTGTGTATTTATTTATCACAAATATTTGTTCCTTGGTCATGGCTGTGTATGAATTTAAGTATCTATATGTATCTATCTATTATATATATCGTCGCCTGGTACCCACATTACAAGCCTTAATTGAGCTTACCGTGGGACTAGGTCGATTTGTGTAAGATGTCCCAAGATATTTATTTATTATTTATTTATTATATGTTTACAACTAAATCACACCTAAATCGTAATAATTATCTTTGACGTCGACTGTATAACACCACAATAGTTATAGAGCTAGCAAAAAGTTATTAAGATTAAAAAAGCATTTCGACGCTTCGTATTTCAACAAAGGCTGCATTTATTTAGCTAGTTTCCCGCGCGTAGTGCTTCAATCAGATTCAATGAACGTAAGTTGTATTTGCAAAAACAATTTTGTTTCAAGTTGAAAGTACTTCAAAGGACCCCGGACCTAAAGTATGAAAAATGTGGTTTCAGTCAAATCTTCTAAAATTTTGATATGTTATAGATTTTAGTGCCCTGAACAAAAAACTCTATGGGTGCTACCACGGTTTCCGGGTCCCATTCCATGTGTTGGTCGTCATGTGATAGCCTAAAATATACATTTAAACTTTATACTGGGACACATATTATATCGAGATAAATCAACTTGCCAGAGTTGTCATGGGTCGCGGTATGCAATATACTGAATATACTTAGGTATGCGCAATATGCGCATACAAGTGTTTCTATCGGGCGCGTCGAATTTAAGTTCAAACATTGAACAGCTAAACTAACACTAAGGCAAGTGCAACGAACCTTAAGCTTTAAACTTTTAATTTATTTATGTGCACGCATCGATTCAGTCTTCTGTTATGATTATAAACGGGATCTACTCATTTATTATTTGAGATACAAAATATTATTTTTGAAGAAAAAATTATGTCTGCAAGTAAAATGCTGTCTGCATACATGGCTACGTATATTGATGTTGATAATTAATTGAAACAATCTAAGAAGAGACAACATGAATTTTTAAACCAAAAGCAAAAACTTTAGTCATAAATTCCTACATTAGTTAATATTGTTTAAAAAGCCAGTAAATACTTCTTACTCTGCGCCCCGTGACTTCCCTGTCTTGGAACCACATTAAAATTTGCTGTCTGGCTTTTCACGGCTAGCATTTTCCGCCGACTGCAACCACAAAATACGCCAACCGAATTAGACTCTTAACCTCAAAGAAATACCACTCGAATTGGTTTTACAGAAGCACCCTAACAGCTACTTTTTGCAATATTAATTTGAAGTAGCTTAAGTATTTTTACGTAGCTGAAACAAATTGGGGTGAAGTGGGAAAGTGAGGTTTAAGGCTGGGGCGTAGAGTATGATTTTGGGGGCAGTGTTTTGGTAGGTTGCTATGTTTTTTCCTAAATCTTCCCTCACAGCCAAAAGGAGTCCCTGGAGGCATGATCCCGAACTCCTCATTTATCATGCTTGTCACGCGCTGCCCATCCCTCGTGTGTAGTGTTCAACATATAACATGAACTCGCCTATATATACCTATACATAACACTTGTATTGGAATCAACTTTGACTTTGTGGCTTTTTGTCGATTCCCTTTGATGTTTTGGTGCTTTACGAGGGAGAATTTGTTATATTAGAACGGGTAGAATAAATAGGACGAGCGTTAAAATTGCGATCGTATTACATTTCATTTCGCTGTTGCAACCATAAAAATAAAATTTACATTTCAAAGACTAAGTTTTATACTTTATACCAACGCAGTGTGTAACAAGGCAATTTATTAAATTAAGCACTTGTTTCAAAACTTATTTGAATAAGTCTGATCAGCCATTTGTTTTGACAACAAGTTAACTCAATTAATTAGTTTAACTAGTTCAACTTTTGCACCCCTTATTTTTTAGAAGTATTTATCTAAGGAAAATGAGTTCGAGTGAAGTGAAGTTGGATTTGAAGGTTATGCGTTCCAAAATATTCCTAATTAGGAATTAAGTTTCTAAAGTAAGTAGCAATCGAAATATACAATCTATTAGCATAGCTTTAATAATAAGCTCATCAAACTCCGTAAATTATTTCACATGCGACACAAACATCTGAAAATTGCTTTTTAATGACACAGTTGAATATTATCTTCGAAAAGTACAGCCATAGGGCAATACTGCATTTAGCAAATATACCAAACATTGCTCGCAATATTATCACCGGATGTTAAGTAGTAGAACATGTTTCAACATGTTTGAACCGTCAAGTTTGAACTCAGGCTCCTAAGCGCCCGCAGTTGGCAAGCTAGAACAAACATCGTTCATAATGGAAGCCTCGTGATTAATGCATCGCGCTACACTCGGTAGCTCATTATTAATTTATCGATTGCAACTAACGCTGAAACTCTCCTTAATAGTTGGTAAGTGATTATGATTTATTATGAGAAGTCGCGATGTTGCGCTAACGTTGGCGCTATCGGGAAAACTTGTGATGTTAAAATTGCTTACGATACAATGTGTAGTTTTATGGTGTTCATCAGAAACCTTTACAAAGCCTATATTTGTGTGTGTTTGATTTGATTTCGGAAGATACACTCTTTATATTGTTTTTTTAATAATAATTTTTATTTAAACTTTTAAGATTTTTACTGACAGTTTAAACTTATCGGAATTGAGGGTAGGTAGTAAGTATGTAAAACACGCGCAGTATGGAGAGTGAAATATTTATCACTCTATCATTGTAACTTTTAAAACAAATCCATGCAATATACATGGGGATTATATTTACTAAAAGTAAAGTCTGAGGGAATGGAGGATATATTTACCTATTTGGAATTGGTATCTACTACATCGTGGGTAAACAACTTAGTAAAATATTTCTACACAATGTAAATATTTTTTTATAAATCGCTTTTAAGTTAAAGCCTCACGTTGACTTCTGCACGGAAATAAAACGTAACTATTTCTTTTGTTTTTAATAATAACTGTAGGATTTCACGTATGTACTTTTTCTATAATACTTACCGCAATACACCCGATCGCAAAATGTATCTTCACCTGCAATATGAAACCAAAATTGGGCAAAACAAAGCGGGAAATAACAACGGAAGTAACCACAACAATAACGCAAAACCAAATTAAGGATTCCACCGCGAATATCTCCTGGTGAAAAAGGAGGCTCAAATTACGGTGAGCCGTGATTTAAATTTATTACGAGCAGGCTAATTTTGTTTCGGTGTGTCTGCGAGACAATATTGTGAGGGATGTCAGACCCGTCTGAAGCCTTTGTGTTTGTTCCCAAGTTGTTATTAACATTGTGACAAATTGACGTATTTGTTTTCCATCTTGTTTGTAAGATAGCTTTGAGGAAGTACGTTTCTGCTCAGGAGTTATTAGAATCTTAATTGGTTGGCTTTGGTAGTTAGTAAGGGTGCCAAGTTTATAAAGTACGAGTAAATTATTGCTTTACATTTTAATATTATCTGCGTCCTGTATTTTTGTTTTAATGAAATGCTCTTGCGTCGGAGGTCAAGACTCATTTTGGGTCGTTGCGCCCATTTAGTAAGTAAGTAGGTAAGTACATATTTTTGTTTTGCGTTTTAAAATATTAGGAATTAGATACAATTTATTTCAAGCATTATTTTCAAATGTTCGCCCGCAACAGATTCCACAAAATGGAATACTGCGTTCGGAACTAAACAGTCGCATGGCCCTTATAATCATTGTCTACCGAACTTTCGTTTCATTCGAGCAACTATAAGTACGATCTGTGGATAGAAGTAATGTAGCTTCGTAAGAGATCTCATTTCTTTTGGATGCTATAAAGTTGCTCGTTAAGCAATGATAATGAGACCAGGTAAATGTGGCCGTAACAATAAAAAAGCGGGAATAGGGAAACTCGGAACGAGCTCTGTTTATCGGGAAACAAAGGCAGCGAGGCATAAGATATGCATAAAGTACTAAATTAGAAGCCCTTTTTTACTCTGAATTAAATTGTTTATTGTGGCCATTTTGCCGTCTTTAGCAAATTGGACGCGATGTATTTTGTTTAAAAATAGAAATGGCATATTTTGTAGGAGATGAATTATGACATAGTCTTTTACATTTAAACATTCTAACCCATGCAAGCCTTTAGGTTGGAATGTAAGTGCGTATTAGAATCAACCTTGAACACCAAAATGTGTCATGTGCTGTCCTACGACGCCATTGGTCATAGTGGACGTTGTCAAAGCAATTGTCCTGCTGATAAATAAGGTTTATACAGGCTTCTTGGCATTTGGGTCGTGGAGCTAGAGTGAACAGGGTACGAGTACGAATCCGTGTTCACTCCTGCTTCACGATCGAAATGTCACCCGGGCATTTCTTAGAGCGTAAACGGATATCTCATTCATCTGGTCACATTTTTTTGGAAGTGGCTGCATCTTTTGGTACCATTTTCGGTCGTCAGATACAGCACCCGTTTCTCTATAAGACAACCAAAACCTACCTCAAATCATTCGTTGTTCTTTAGTCGAGACTTGTGGCATTGGTGCGTTGACGTGTATTCGGACACGAGACTAAAAGCGGTGAAAAGGTTGAATTTCTAGCTTCTTTGTACTTCATCGCAGTAAATCTTTTTCCATAAAGTAAAGGTACAAAGTATAACTACACATTTACTAGACATTTTTCTACAAAGCTTAACTATGAAGTCAGGTTGTCAATATCTCAGGTATAATAACCTACAGGGTCGCGTTTTTGTAAAAATACATTTTACAATTTCGCTGTTTGCCTCTCTAACGCACGCACGTATTGGCTTGAAAGAGAGACAAACAGCGAAATTGTAAAATGTAACTTTATAAAACGCGACCCAGGTTGCACTCAACTGTGTGAAAGTATTATATTTAACGATCACTAAATAGTCACGTATCTGAATTTCTGCATTTCCTTAAAAATATAAATATAATTAAACGGTTAAACTCACGTGTATTTTGTCACTACGCGCTACATGTTTCGGAGAGCCTAGCTAGGGAAAAATGCTACGAGGGCCGATCTTAGATATAGGTTAGGTTAAGTAGATTATTAGTTACATTTAATCTATGTATATGAATTGTACAGTTTTGAAAATAAATATGTTACATTTTTTAAATTAAAAATTACCATTTAGTTATACACGGTGCTCGTGAGCATTCCGAAAGATTTCCTGGATTGGTTCCAGATATAATTAACCTTTTTTTGAAATTAGTTTTTCGACGTAACTCGTCATAAAAACTTCTTTTCGATGACAATGCTACCACAATGTGTTCTAATATTACCACGCCTTTTGCCTGACAATAAAAAAATAAGCATAGACTTGACGAAAAAACCTGTCTCTAAAAAAAACATTTAAAAAAATATTTTAACAAATTGTTGTTATGATAAAAAGTATTAGAAATGTTAAAAAGTATTCAAAAGGTCTAAAAAAAAAGTTTTTTTTGTGGAATTTGACATTAGGTCTCATAATATTTTTTGTTTATTTTGGTGACTAGAATGCATAGTTGAAATCTTTCGCAATTGTCGCGAGCACCGTGTATTTATAGGAATTAAGTCTCACGAAAGTTTAAATTCAACCATAAAAAATTGCCAAAAACATCTGCCATTGCCTGTCCACGGGTATTCCAGCAAGTAGGCCATAAAGTCTAGTAGCGCCATACTTTTATTGCTTTTCAATTGACCATAAATCTATATGAATGCAAAAACGAGCGATAAAACTTTAACGATTAGACTTCGATAGCACTTGATCGCTTGTAAAATTTGATGCCCTGCGGGCAAATTATATCGGTAAATTAACCTCCTAAACGTTCAGAGAATGCTTTTGAAGTATCTGTTAATAGCAAGGTGTTGAGAAGACTAATGTTGGGTTTACATGACCTTAGTGTCCAATATATATTATCAGTATTTATTACTATTTATAACCACGTATAGTCAGACAAAATATTAAAATGTTGGTGGATTAGACTAAAATTTCTCTTAAGTAGCCATATAAGTCGCAACGTGCAATGTTGCATTTAAAACACCATTTACAATATAATTTGCCGCTTTAATTGCCACATGCTTGCACACCTTGTATTGGTAACTAATTACTTATTTATAGTTTTATTTATCAGCGAATGGTAGCAATTAGGTAATCAATGTTTTAAATTATGTAAGTGTCCATATTCGATTAATAACTTTAGACTGGTCTTACAAATTTATTAATCCTGACTGAAAATTTATTAATGCACTGAGCATGACGATAACAAACTGTGTAAACAGTTTGTTATCGTCATGCATGAGTTTATTCAAACCAAGCAATAAATATCTTGGGACATCTTACACAAATCGACCTAGTCCCACGGTAAACTCAATTAAGCCTTATGATGTGGGTACCATGCGATGCGAACCCGGAACCTCCAGCTTCGTAGGCAGGGTCACTACCAACTAGATGTCTTTACCGAACGGAAAACACTAAGTATTATTTAATTATAAACTTTATTTTAAAGTTGATTTAACTTTCTAAGAAAAGTTGATGAAGAATTTGACCACCTCAAGTTTGGCTGTGTCTTCGACTTTATATATTACCTATGTCATAAAACCCGGCATGAGAGTAACAAACTGTATACCACCACGAGTTTGACTGTAAAGATTTTCCATGCGAAAGTAGAAAATTCCCAAGGCAAGCATTCATGAATGAATCCGTAGACGCCCACGCACTACAATGCGCCGTTAAGTTTAAATCGTACAACTTAATATGTCTGTTAGTATGAAATCCATTTTCGCTCGTCGTTAATATTGTTAGTCAGCATGGGCTTTTCCTTCCTTTTATAAACTTTTTATAGTTTTCGTTGCTTAGAATCTCTCACGTTGGGTGCTATGGCTATATTCTTATGATTGCTTGCAGAGTGCTGGCGCATTGAACGCGATTGAGCGATAGGTATTCATAAAGATTTTCTATGGATTTCGCTATACTATTGGTGGATTAATCCTTCGTTTTAAACGTTCTTAAATAATTAACAATATAAATGTATTAGTACTATTACCATTTGTCTAAATCCGGGGCACCTCTTAACATGTTCCCTGTGCGTATTCTCTTTATCCAATTGGGCTAGCTGTGATCGTATTAGAATATGAAAAATATTATGCCTGTTGATGAAGAACATCGTGGTCACGTTTACTTTGGTTAACTAGGGCATACAAATCGCTTGCGCTGGGCAAGCTATAAGAACGTGACTAGGGCCCTCTGCACACTGTTTTGACAGCCGAAGCACAATTTACGACCGCTCACCGACAGCGATAAAACCGCCTTTGTCACAAGCCAATGTAACACTCGCAGGTTTTATGGCCAAATAAATTTCGAACACTATTATTATTCAAATCAGTACTGGACCCACAAAATACAAACACACCTTTTTATCAGAGGCCGTTCATTCACGAAAATATTTTTAGAAAAAAAACGCTTGTCCTTTTACCCGTATTCTTGATCATGCGTACGTTATTAATAAATTATCGTTAAATTGTTATGACGTTTCTTTCATGCGGTATTAGGCCGGAGCTCTTCAGTAGTTTGTTTTTATAGCCTTTTATTAAATAGCGTGCTCACTTCTAACATCTGTTGTCATTATTCAATATTATGATTTAGGGTGACTCGTAAAAGTATTTCTGTGATCTTAGTAGTCAAAGGAGAGCTGAGAAAATAACGCCCAAAAACGGACGTAAATGAATGAGAATGTCTGCCGATGCTTAACGCATTGCCGGTCGATCTCTTGATAAACTATTGATGTTTTTAACAGGCATTTTTCTTAATATCACTCACAAGTGAGAAAGTTTTGTTTCTTAGAATTCTAAGTTATAGCAATAGTTTTTCATAACATTTCTAGAGGTGGCAAAAAATATCACCCTTTTGTTATTTGTGACAAATTGGCGTTAATCAATAATTAACCCTGTATAATCCATTCCATACCAAATTAACTATCAAAAGGGATTCATTGACCCAAATACTTTTGATGATTTTTCAATTTGATCTAAAAAAAGCTCCTTCCTTTTTACATACACTACGGAACAGATCTGATGGCAGGTCATTATAGCTTGACCATTTTATCAGTGACATTGACACTCACGGTGCTCATATTAGTCCATTTACTGCAAATACCAGCTATCTGCACAAATCGGGTCTTAGCAGAATGAACTTAATTGTCATGACAATTTAACCCTTAAACAGGCCTGGCGATTTTTTCACTTTCGTATCCTGATTTCGGTAGATAATAGCGTCAATAAAAAACTAATTTCTTGTTTTTTTTTTAGAAACATTATTTCCAAAAAAAAACCCGGTGGTCAATATACGCCCTGTGTCCGTCACCAGGAGGCCTACGTGTTTCGTATGTGGCCACTGCCCTGCTGGCGATACATTGAAGTTTTAAGGGGTAGTTGTTATGTTTACATGTAATTATGGACACAATAAGACCACAATAAAAGTAAGAAAAAAGGATATTTATTTTTATATTCAAACACTATTTAGCAAAATCCGCTTCAAAACTAACTTATAATTATATACTTACAGTAATTCTTGAGATGTTTAGTGCGTGGACCTACATAGTGTACAGTATTGAACTTACCCTTAAATTTCACATAAATGCCCAGCCGGGCAGTGGTCACATACAAACCACTTGTACCAAACCGCAACGGGCAGAGGTCATATAATAAAATAAATAAAATAAAAATAAAAAGCCTTTAATAGATCCAAAAACAATCGCAATAAGTAGTAACATTTGAATCATGCAAATAAAAATCTTAGCATATAATTTGATTTAGGTTGAGTACACATTTGATTTTAAATTATTGATATACGCTAATTTCATGCTTACACTAAACTAGTATTTCATTTGTATTATTATAAAAAAGAATTAAGACTTTGCAAAGCAATAAACAAAAATTATGTACTTAAGTGTAATATTATAATTCTACTTGCTATCATACTTAGGGGATGTGTATTATGTTATGTTTATTTGAATCTTAATTTAATTCTAATTTTCATTGATGTGTTCTTGATAATATTCAGATCCGATATTAAGTAGAAGTAAGTAAAGTAATAATAATAATTAATAAAAAATAATCATAATAATTAATACAAAATAATCATAATAATTAATAAAAAAATATCATAATTATTAAAATTGATCCTAATAATAATAAATAATGTGTAATTATTAATTGTTGTTAATATCATCCCAATTTAATTAACGGACCCCCTTAGGGTAAAGGCCTCCTCCAGCTGTAGCCACGTGTCTCTGTCCTGGGCGGCGCGCAGCCAGTCGGCGCCGGCGATGGCGCGGATGTCGTCGGCCCAGCGCTGCAGCGGGCGGCCGGCGCGGCGTCTGCCGCCGCCCGGAGAGGTCATATAGGGCCCACAAACTTTAAGATCAAAAATTTTAAGAAAAAAACTATTACTGTGACCATTTATGACATACTACACTTACATTACCTTATATACTATCAAAGTAAATCAACACATAGCACTTACCGTAATTTTATTCGACACAATAATAGTATTTATCTGGAGCAACACACAAAATCTGCCACTTTTTCGATTTTTGAATTTGACAACTAAAACGTCAAAGAAATTTGTTCTGACACATCGATTTTGGGTGCGTTCAGAAATCTGTCAGTTTATAGACTATACGTCAATGACATTTACTGGCCGCTACAAGCGTTTTTCTCGTCAGAAAAAAATCTTTGGCTAAGTGGTCGCTATGAGATCACAACCTGGTTAAGGGTTAAATTCATAATATACAGAATAACATAATATGTGCACATAGCTGGTATTTTCAGTAATAGAACACCCATAATACGAGTGTCAGGTGTGACATATTCCAGCTATAGATAAATAAACAGCTTTTACAAATTGTAGTATTCTACCAATTCAGCGTTAATCAAGAATTCGCCCTATATAATCCACACCAAAGTAAACTGGCGCAGGGTGAAGTGCTAGCGAAGTGTCTGCCTGCAAACCCGAGTGCTCTGAAGACAGGTGAGAGGATCAAAGGGCTTCATTGACCTGCTTGCGGTTGGCGGTTAACAGTTCGGGATACTGCAGTTTCGCGAACTCGATTTATGTAGTTTAGTATTCATGTCAAATAGAAATAAGTAGAAATTGCCTTTTAGAAGGAACGGCTTTAAATACAAAATACCGCATCGTTTGCAATATTGCCACATTGGTTTGCAAAAGCGGAAAGGTATTAATTAATTAAATTATTTTATGTGACGTATCATCTAAGCTAATTTTCATTAAATCCTTGTCACTCGATATTTCACTTTTTATTATCATCTCTGATCCATCTTTTTTTTCTTTGGGCCGCATTTTGTCTTATTGCCTTTCACATTCACTCGGTACTCTTATCGTCACATGACGTCCATTATCATCATCATCATCTTAGCCATAAGACGTCCACTGCTGAACATAGGCCTCCCCTCTGGACCTCCACATGTATCGGTTAGATGCGACCGGCATCCAGCGTGTCCCGGCGACCTTCATAAGGTCGTCTGTCCATCTTGTGGGTGGACGTCCTACGCTGCGCTTGCCTAGCCGTGGTCTCCACTCGAGCACTTTTCGACCCCATCGACCATCTGATCTGCGTGGAATGTGGTCTGCCCATTGCCCATGACGTCCATACGTGTCACTTACCCATACCAAGCTAGATATTTTGCTGTTCATGCGAACTACCAAGCTTCCTTTTACATACTATACCTAATGTATTTATTTATCCTATACTATACCTAATGTATATATTCCGTATTCTATCGAAACATGGTAGGGACAAAGAACAACAAGCCAACAAACTGAGTAAGTCTGGCCAAGTGTTCGACGTTATCCGTCTTTTGTCACTGAAGTCCGAGTAAAACTGCCGATGAATTTAATTTGTCGAGAGCTATCCGCCAACAATGGTTTCTTCAAGGGCTACAGGTCAACTCGGAATTCGTTTATAAATCTTGAGACTGGTGTTATCAAGTTATTTTATTCAGAAAAATGCTTTCGGTTAACGAATTATAAGAAATTTCTAAGGACTATAAATTAAGAACAATTATAACCTAAATATCTTTCTAAGTTATATTTAAGTTTGCTGAAATAGTTTTAGTAATTTTGCGTTTGTTTACCTTATTTATTGTGTTCATCGGAAATCACATTACTATTTCATTGTTTCTATTACTACACATTTGAGAGTATTAAAATCAAATCGCACAGGAAGAAAGTTCCTATCCTATGAGATTGTATTGTTAAAGTCATAACCAACCATAAAACGAAAGTATTTTCTTGAAAAGAACGACATTTTTTCAGAAATATTTATCGTAATAGCTCAATCTAATTTGGGAACAAAGGATTATATTCAACCTAATATCCGATTTAACAACTCTAAATTAGAATATTTTCCCTATAATATACTTCTTTTTGAACGTTACGGAATCCATATTGATATCGAAATTACTCGGAAGTACCTTATTTCATGCAGTATACCTGAAAACTGCAGATCAAGTCAATATTTCGTTTTAGAAGGAAGAACTAAACCTAGCAAAAAACTCCATGTCAAGGGGTCGAAACGCAGACATAATAATGGATACAAAACTGAATAGAAGAAACTTCAGAAACATTAAAAATGTATTGGAATTGTCCTGTCTCAAGATCTAGGTAATCCTAACTTTATGCAACCACGACGATAATCATAATAAGAAATATGTAGGTACGTATTTAACGAAAAATGGTTTTAGGGTAAATGCAAGTTTACCGATAACCGGTACACCTCTGAAAAGAGTAAAGTATTTCATCATCATCAGCCTATGTTAGTCCACTGCTGGACGTAGGCCTATTAACTATGCGTATAGACGCATTAGAAGGAAAAGTATTTGTCAGATTCTAATTCAGCAAGTCTAAAATACTTGCACCACATTTGCACAACACAAGACTTAACAACACGCCCAACTAACATTACAGGTGTGCAATTTTGAATATACTGCGCTGTATCAAGCGTTACACTGTCAATAATGTTACCATTTTATTACCAGATTTAAGAATTTTATCACCCAAATAGACTCTCGTGGCTGTGTACTAGAACCGGTGGGCGGCGTGCCGCAGTCTGTCGTGGATACTCTTAATCTTTTAAAACGACTTACGTGGTTGCGATTGACACTTTTTTAAGACCTTTTGACGTACCAGTGGACGCCAGAACCGTGTTTTTTACGTATATCCACCAAAAAGCACCGCTCTTGTACGATTTAAAACCATAGTTAATCAAACTGTTTATTATATCGTCTGAACATGTTGCTGGCTTTTATTGAATGCTGAACTGTTGATTGTTGTTTAGTTTCAAAACCGGTGTGTTACCTTTAGGTGTTTTTGTTTTTTATAGGTTTCGTTCAATTTAATACAGGTTGATACAATATGCATTGTTATTTTTTCGGGGTTAATGGGGTTGACGAACATTCACTCTGGAGCCAGCAATTTAACAAAAAAAAATACGTTTTATACATTTTTTTGCGTTTCAGTTGTTGGTAGTAAAAGGTCCATTAGCCTAGGGTTAACAATTTTATTTTATTTTATTTTATTGAAAGAAAAGTGAGTATTATTGTGTAACCCTGTAAAATGAGCGCATAATTTTGTTGTATTGAACATGAAACCATATAGGATGTCCCAAAACTACCAGAAAGTAGCTTAAATATCGTAGATGGAGTGTTTTGCTGAAACAAGATTTTTAAAAGTTAAATAATTCGGCGTTCACATATTCTAAAAAATACTTGCCTCGTCTGGGAGTCTCAGCCACTCAAATATGAAAAATAAACCTAAACATTTATGATGCCAATCACCTAAATAAATAAATTCTTCTGAAGTAACATAAGTAGTATCTCAGAAGGTAAAATGGCTAAAATTGAAAGAAAAGAAACTATTTATTGCTGTTCATATCTCTAAAAATAACTACTCGTAATACAAAATCTATGATTCTATATTACTCGCTATTAAAAATATGTATGGTAAAGTCTCTTTTTAACAGACTTAAAAAAAGGAGAAAGTTCTCATTTCGAGTGTATGTTTTTTTTTACCAAAACAAATTTTATAGTAGGTAAGTACTTTCCCTTCGTGTCGCATAGTCTTGGGATACTTCGTACATTAAATAATGCCAGAAACGGAATAATGCGAGAACGGACTCATTAAATATCATTACCTGATACGTATAATTAATTATCTCAATCTACAAGTCAAACAAATAATCGTTGTGTGTACGATATGAAAAGAGCAAAATATGTGTTTTGGTGTAATATTATAAATTAGTAGGTACTCGTAAGTTAGTTGAAAATATTGTACCAAACTATATTTTTCCACAGTTTCTATCTGAAAAATTATGTCTCTGTTTTTAATGTATCAACATTGCTGGAAATAATATGTTTAACTTAAACATTTGGTGCAAGCTTGCTCTCCTCTCGTGGAAATATTATCTTTTGTATGTCAGTGTCTACACGATTTTCGTTTAGTTGCAGCACGATGCCGTATTCCTGAGGTAAAAGGCGCGGACTGAAGAATTTAACAAAAGCACGTCAGTCAAAAAGAAGAATTTAATATGAAAGCAGCCCCTGAGACAATTCTGGGTCAGGTAGCTGTTCGCTTCTTTGAATTGTATTATTTTGCAGTTACATATACCTACATTTTGAATTTTCTCCACAGGCAATGCAGAATTTACCAGACTGAACAGAATATGAAATACATATAATTTGCTTTATTTTTAAATTAAATGTAGTATATTATACTCTATTACATATATTTCGTACTGATTACGTAGCTTCGTAAAATAATTAAGCTGTCGAACGATTTTAGTCACTACGGGAATAGTCCCGCATATTTACTGCCATACCTGCGGTCCAACGACGGATCAGAGTTTTGGTGATGTAGATTTAAGGCCTCCCAAAACTAGTAAGTAATGCATTGACTAAAAATATTAACTAACTGTTTATTCATGGTAAAAGAATCACATTTTAATTAAAATGAAAATAATGGCTTTAGGAACAAAGAACTCTAATGCAGTAGGACCAATGCTAAATCAATGAGAGCAATCTATATGGACTGACTGAATAAGGGTTGGTTCAATTCATGGTAAAGCTTACTGACAGCCCTACCCGTCAATCTTGACATCAGATAAGTTTTTGCGGCGAGATAAACAGTCAGCGGCTAACGCCCGAATATAATTACACAATATTTCAGTTTCTTTCTCCTCAATTATAGCATTTCGCGGCGCCGACAGCTGGGCTTCGTTTCGGGCATTCCTCAGTAACCACGCCGCATGCCACGCTACACTTACGTAGCAATGCGGTTTTTGCCATTTGACTTCCATTCCCACTGCGAAAGAATTGCTCTCCGATAGGTCGTCAACGCTCTTTTCAGTTAGGAAATTAAGTGTCCTGCGATGAAATGCGATGTGGATTGCCATGTGGTGACGGCAGAATACACTTATCACCACCCCAACTCCTCCTGTGGGTGTCGTAAGAGTCGACTAAGGGATTCAAGTGTCACTGACCATTCTACAAGATTGATGATGGGCAGCAGCTTCATCATAGTGGACACATTACTGCGATCGCCAACGCATAGTTAATAGGAGAGGCCTAAGTCCACCTGTGGACTAACATAGGCTGATGATGATGATGATGATGAAATGCGACAAGTTAGACGTGCAAGTTATTTTAATTTTAGCCAATTTATTCCTTGCTCGGTTGTACTACTTCACTAGCATAATTAAAATTTCAAAACTTATAGTATCGTCTTTTTATTGGCCATGCGTACAGTCAAAGGAAAAATAAGGTGTATATAAAAATGCTCAAAAATATCTAACATATTTATGAGAGGATTCTTTCGATACATATTTTTTCACTTGACTGTACTGATAATGCCATCAATGACCCTTGTTAAAAAACAATTGAATGAGTTTCAAGTATTTTATTCCGCTCATTTT
>JALPQI010008742.1:0-49864 GCA_025490895.1 Thaumatotibia leucotreta
GCTCATTCTATTTCTGAATATAAATAATGACCAGTGTCCTCCAAAGTTCAATATTTTGAGTTCTTGGACTTATATATAACAAATTATAAGAAAAAAAAAATACAATTGAAGAAATCACGGAAGGTCTGGTTTACGTAACGAAGAGCTGACGACTTTCTCCCAATGCATCAGTATTGCAATACAGCGAGGAAATGCCTCCAGTATCCTCGGTACAATATGCCACACTGGCCAATCTTAGATATAGTTTAAGTAGGTTAGTTAAATTAGTAAATTTAAATTATGTATATAAATGTACAGTTTTGAAAATAAAGATCGGTAAAAAAAATATTAAAGGAAAAATGGAAAAAATTACGTCTTCATTGTAACTCAAAATCGAGTTTTCCCTGAGACAGGGATTTTTTTAATTCTTAAAATGTTCAGGTACCTACCTATCTGCTTGTTTCTAAATAAATTTCCTTAAAAAAATTCATTGAATGGAGTGTTTATATCCTAAAAATGAAACATTGGTTTACGCGATAAAAATCTGTTTGTCAATAAAACATGACATTAGGCATTATCAAAATAAGGTAGTCGCAGAAAAACAGAAAATTCTAGCGAAACCTTTATCTACAAATCTGCAATAGTTGGAATCACATAAGAATCTAAGTTCCAACTATACAGGGTGAAATTGAAATCGTGAATCGTAATATGAGTTTCTAGCTCTATAAACAACTAACAATTAAATGCCCCACAAGTTACTTAAAAAGGGACATGTTATTTTTTTGTATTTTTTGGTATTTGTGTTTTTGTATTTTTTGGCTTTAGAATATCAAAACGGATTATTAAGACAAATTACTTAAATAATTTAAATCACCTCTTCAAATTGAAGTAATTAACAACGTCAATTTGTCATTTCGTTAAAAATTAAATAATTAAATATTCATAATATTTGACGTTTTAAATAGCTTAAATAATCGTTATAATTTCTTAGAATCACCTTAAAAATTAAGAAAAAACACCAAAAGGTATAAAAAACCCGGCCAAGTGCGAGTCGGACTCGCGCGCGAAGGGTTCAGTACCATTATCAATTTATCGTTAAAAAAAATACAGTTAACTCAACCTATCTCAGAAACTATAACAGATAATTTAATCAAACCGAAAATTGTTGATAGAATTTATTGCTATGCATAACATATTTTTTTTTAGAATTTTATACCACATAGTTTAAAAAATAGAGGGGGGACACATTTTTCAGACTTTGAGTGCTGATATCTAGAAAACGGTTCGCTTAAATAAAAATGTTATATGTAAACCTTCATATCATTTTCAAAGAACTTTCTATTAATATGCCACACGATTACATAAATCTAAAAAAAAAAATCTGTCACTCAGTTACATGTATGGAGGGCTCCAACCACAATTATTTTTTTTACAATTTAATATCATAATTCTGTAGCGGTTTATACAACACATATTCTTACCAAATTGCATTACTGTAGCATTTATAATTTCCGAGTAAATCGGCTGTGACAGACGGACAGACCGACAGCCGGACAAATGACGAATCTATAAGGGTTCCGTTTTGCCATTTTGGCTACGGAACCCTAAAAAACATGATTATAGTATAAAAGAAATGACTATTTCTAAGTAACTTGTGGGGCATCCAATTGTTAGTTAGAAAAACATATTACGATACACACTTTAAATTTCACCCTGTATTTCCCAGTCTGAGATAGACACAGACAAATGTCAAACGATAACATGCCACGAAACACTCAGACCAAGAGAAATAGCAATAAAAATAAATGAAATACTACCAATGAATCAAACTCATCTCTTCCCCGCTGCAGAGCAAAATATGAGGGATTCATTAATCGAAGAGGTCAGATCAGAGCGAGTGCTTTCGAACTTTTAAAATGTGATCAAATTTTGATGTTTTTTGTGTCCGAACACAAGAAATATCAAGGCCATATAGGCCACGTGGTGACGGCAGTAAGGACACATTTGTGACCACAACAACTCTTCGCAGGTGCCGTAAGAGTTAACTAAGTTATTGACATGTCACTGACCGTTCTCAAAGATTGATGATGGACAGCAGTATCATCAAGCTGGTAGTAGGACCTCGTGCAGGGTCCGCCCGGATAGCTACCACCGTCTTACCCGTTCTAAATAGCTAGTACTGTGTTCCTGTTGGGGGTAAGATAGCCGGTGTAATTTAATTACTGGCATAGAGGCAATCCATGTAAGTCCTCAGGGTAGGCAGCGCATATGTGGTTTTTTTGGTCACTATGTCCAATGTCCATGGGCTTCAGTTCCTCCTTTCGATCAGGTGGGCTGAGAGCTCAGTTGTCTACCTTAGTCACATAAAAAATTACCATGGCCAAATGACATAATGGACCCTTTACTGCGATCGCCAATCCGCTTGCCCAGCGTGGCAATTGTGGACATTACCTTCTGTTGCATTCACGCATAGTTAGTGGGAGAGGCCTACGTCCAGCAGTGAACTGAGATACGCTGATGATGATGTGTGTTAACAGTTGGTACAGATGTAGTGCAAAATCCTTTTCTTTCGGCTTTTCATGAAAACGTCAGAATTAATATTGCTGTCGACATGAACTTTAGTATCTATTGTACTGAAGCTAATTGAGACGAGAATGATAAATTCGGACGATTCGGTGAGTAGATTATTAACCAAGGGTCGAAAGTGATCCATTGAACTCGAGATATTTGTTATTTATAATTCGAGGGTCAATGGGTCAGTTTCACCCGAGTTAAACACTACTTTTCATTTCTTTCAACAATGAAAAAAATCTTTTGCTGATTTGGACCAAAACTCATAAAAATATTTGCTTCTTTTAGCCACAGGAATAATTATGCTGTTAATATTATATAACATTATTGGCGACGTGTTCTTTTTGCGTTATTACCACAGAGAAGCGAAGAGCAGAAAATTTCTGAGTTCTGACAAATTATAATGCTCTAACCTTTCTATGTAGCGAAAGATATTTCAATTTAGTTTAGGTTCAACTTTTAGGTTAGGTGGTACCTACTACTTTATCATTATGGTATTTTGAATTTGTTTGTAGGCGCACATTGGTTATCTAACTAAGTTACCTTTGCGAATATGTATGTAACGCGAACTTAGCAGCGGCTGCGGCGCCCGCCGTGCATGCAGACCAAAAGAGCATTCGCTGTTCTATCCCCCTACTCTACGAAATTCGATCGTTACACGAAACGTGATTCGTTGATTTCGTAAAGTGGGGTATAGAACAGCGAATGCTCTTTTGGTCTGCATGCACCTTAAGATATAAGGCGTGTACGTAAAGTAGTTCAGTAACGACCATCGTGGGATGCCACCCGGCCACAGCTGCAGTAGCGAAAATGCGGGAGCAGCCACACATTCTCCAGGAGGAGTATCGTTTGTATTAAAAAATAGCCTAGTACCGTTTGGTAGCCAGATTTGGTAGCTGGCTGCCAAATGAGAAATATGTTTTCCCGCCTGGTAGCCAGCTATGAAATGGGAATAACTTTCCCATCTCGTAGCCAGATTTGGTACAAACCTAGTTACAAATCGGTAATGATAAATCCCGATTTAAAGCCAGTTACCTATTGAGATTTTATTCCCATTTCAAAGATGGTTACGAAACTATGGCTACCAAACGGTACTAAAAGAAAAATAGTTCAGGAACCACTCGACCGCCGCGCCAGTCAGTGAATTAATTGCCAATAAGCTCACCAGACGTCTTTTCACTATCACAGACCTTGAGTGAGACCTTTAACGCCGCAGTTGTAAATTTTATTAATAATACGAGCCCCGATGCATATGTTCTCGTCCAGTTAGGCAGTTTTTCGAGATTATCCCGTTCATCCGGGGGAAAAGGTTTAGAGACAAAACCTTCACTATTCAATAGTAGTACTAAAGTTCTTTGAGTATAAAATATTTGGACTTAATAAATCAGAATAATAAAAAAAACTGTTTTACGAGTAGTACGGTCAAATCGTACATTAAACTCGCAAAACATGTAGTAAAGCTGCATTTTTGGTACGTTATTTAGACACCATAGGGCAGTATAAAACCACATTTTGCAAGCAAAAAAAAGTTGTGCTAGCTGCGTTATACGTGAAAAACTGTGAAATTTACTGTCTATTTCTAGTTTCTGATTTTTATAAAAAAAGCCTTACGTTTTTTGACAATATGTATCAGGTAACGTTTAAAGATGAATGAATTTGTAACAAGACGAGATAACATGCATTACCGTAGGTATTATAGTTTCAGAGATTCGAGACTTCAAATAGTACCCTGTTTTGTAAACTAGATAAAATGTTGAGTTTTGCTAACGTTTTTGGTTTAATATCGCCTTACCTAATTATGCTACGAAAACCATGAAATAATTATCTTATAGCGCAATTAATATTCTTTCATTTAAGAGTAAAATCAGATCAGTAAACTTTGTGATTGAAACTAAAAACGCGAAATTCAAAAAGCAGGAGGTCCGTTATCTAAGTTTTTCATACAAATCGCAAGTCGTGTTGCAAAGTTGCAATTTTAGTATATTATATAGGCCCTATAAGGACGTACAAAATGCATATTACAAGAAAAACAAAATAGGAATTTCTGCATAGGACGAAAAAAACTGAAAAAATATTGGACTTCTTTTACTTTTTGACGTTTAATTAAAAAACTATTATCTTTTTGATACTAATTGCTACAAAACTTAGAAAGAATATGAAATTTGAAAGGATTTGAGCTACCTTGCATTACCCTGAATTATATAGATTTAGAGAAACGACATTTCAAAATGTGCCCTTCATTAAGTTAAGAAAATAAATGCATGTTTTGAAGCCTCGTACAACCCCAACTATAAGACTTACAGTAATTGTTATCGGCTCAATTTGTTCCAAATTTAATGTAGTTATTATCTACAATTACTTTTTTTTTCTTAGCGCGAACGTTTTGCCAATATTTAGTGAATAGCTTTAACGTAACTTAAAATTTGTTTATGTTTTGATAAAAGGGCACTTTATGAAATGTCGTATCTCAAAATATATATAACTTACGGTGATGCAACGTAGCTCAAATCCTTTCAAATTTAATGTTCTTTTTTAGTTTTATAGCAATCAGTATCAAAAAGATAATAGATTTTTAGTTAAACGTCAAAAACTAAAAAAAGTGCGAGTTTTTTCCGTTTTTTACGTCCTATGCCCAAATTATTTTTTTGTTTTTCTTTTAATATGCATTTTCGTATATATCTATAAGGCCTTTATAATATACCAAAATTGCAGCTTTGCAACTCGACTTGCGATTTGTATGAAAAACTTAGATAGCGGGCTTCCTGCCTTTGGAATTTCGAGTTTATACTTTCAACTACAAAGTTCACTGACCTAATTTTACCCTTAAATTAAAGAATATTAAGTGCGCTATAAGGTCATTATTGCATGTTTTTCGTAGCATAATTAGGTGAGGTGATATTAAGTCGAAAACGTTAGCAAAACACAAAATTTAATCTAGTTTACAAAAAGGGGTACTTTTTAAAGTCTCGAATCTTTGAAACTATAAGACCTACGGTAATGCATGTTAGCTCAACTTGTTGGAAATTTATTAGTCTTTAAACGTTTATTTACATATGATATCAAAAAACGTAAGGTTTTTTAAATAAAAATCAGAAATTAAAAAATGGCCGTAAATTTCGCAGTTTTTCACGTACTACCCAGCTAGCACAACTTTTTTTTGCTTGCAAAATATGGTTTTATACTGTCCTATGGTGTCTAAACACCATACCAAAAATGCAGCGATACTACTTGATTTGCGAGTTTAGGGTAAAATTATGTACGATTTGACCGTACTAGAGAGGTATTTTTTAAATTTTTTTCCACAATTTTAATTTTTTTAAATAATCAATGAATGTAAAGAACGCCATTAATATTAAAGACGACATGGTACACCTGATGCACTGCGAATTTTGCGTCAAGCTTATAAGCGCGGAATTACGGTGGTGAACGAAAACATAATTTAGACACTGGTTTGTTAAAATCGATTTATTAAACAACAAAAGCGTACTTCAGATTGTTGTGTCTCTTGAAATGTAGTACATTAACCATGACTAACGTTCATACAATTTATCATTAGCATAATGTGATCATTTTTAAAATATTCAAAAATTTGTAAGAATTGTTTCGAACTAGACGAACTCCACTGCATCGGGGCTCGTATAATACAAACAATATATTTCTTTAGGTCAAAATTAGGGTCTAATTTATAATTACAAATAGCACTATGAGATGGTTTACTTAAGTACTTAAGATATGAGTAGTTCAAAGGTGCGTTCAAACTAAAAAAGCATTCGCTGTTCTAACCTCCCACTCTACGAAATTCGATCGGAACACAAAACGTGATTTGTTGATTTCGTAGAACGGGCGCAAGAACAACGCATGCTCTTTTGGTTTAAACGCACCTTTAGTCATAAATGTATGTATTATTTATCTATATTATATTTATTTATGTATATTTCCTATCTTAGTATGTTTTTTTATTAAGTTTGCAAGTTGCACCGCCTACATTCTTTTCTGTTTTGCCCTAAGGTTGACTGGTAGAGAATGCTCTGTGGCATTAAGTCCGCCTTTTGTACGATAAGATTTTCTTTTGTGCAATAAAGATTAAATAAATAAATAAAAGATAATTTACGATCTAGTTCTAAAAGTCGGATAGTAAAGGCGTTACCTCAATGTAAATAAGCTTTTCATTAATTATTAAACAAAAATCTAATAAGTCGTTTAGAAACCACAATGGGCAGAAAGACGCTAGACTGGCCTAGGGTTCCAATTGCTTACTTACAAAGCCTAGATTTCCTAGATATCAGTTTTATTAATCTTACTTGTAGGTAGCAGCAAGCAGGATTCAAAGGAATATTTAGATCGGCTTTTGTACTGATAATGAATATTATGTTACACATCCTTCAAGCTACTAATAGACATTTTGTACCTTTTGTCTTAATATATCGTTTTCTATAATAATAAATATCGTATCTCTTTCCCAATATATTAGAAACTCGATATTTTCGCTGAATCTCAAATAACCAAACAATAGGAATGATTAATATCATCAATAAATAAAAATAAATCGTCGCGTGCCTGCCTATATTGCTATATAAAAAAAAAAACAAATCTAATAATTGATAAATAATTGATCTAATCGCCGTGTGCCTGCTATACGGCCACATCTCAAAATAGAATTGTGTGGTAAAAGTGACCATATTTTCCTGCAATACGGCCACATCTTCCATAAAAATTGATTTTGAAATGTGGCCGTATAGCAGGCACACGGCGTAATATTTTCTTCGGTTCAAGTACAAAGTTCAAGAAAAGTAAATCATTAGTCGTTTTTGTATTACTTCGGTAGCGACCCCTAATTTTTTTTTTTTATAATAATGGAAAAAAAAATATGGTTTACTTATCAAATAACAAAAATGAGAGGATGACCCATATAATTTTGCAATCGGGAGAGCAAAGAGCTCCTTTATTGGTTCGAACATCCTACAAAATTTCAAAAATAAGAAGCACCCAACGAATTTTATTTTTGCACGTGTCTCGTACGATGTTTTTTAGTAAAGATTGCTAAGGTTTGGACCTGACGTAAAATGAGCCACTTCTCGCACTAGCGCGTAAAAAACGCACCATCTGTACTAAAATGAACTTTTTTTTTGTATAAAATGGAAACACGATATAACTACGTCGAATATACAGGGTGCTCGCGAGGAAACCGATAGATTTTAATGCTGAATTCCTGAGGACTGTACACACTGTATACTTTAATCTAATCTAGACTTGTCTTGGAATCCGAGTCGGCCTAAGCCGTGGAAGCGGAACGCTCGAGCGGAGAGCCCACACGTGCCTTCACAATGGCGGCCACACTTTAACAAGCACCACTTGAATGCAGCATTTTCACAGCTTGGCTGGATTCGTCGGTTAGAGTTTAAGTGGCTTATTTGTTGCTTAGCGTTTGTGTTAGCTGTGGGTGTAACTTTGGTTTGCTGGAAAAAGCCGTTATTCTTATTTTAGATTTCTAGAAAGTCTACTTTGAAAAAATCAACGATAATCACAACCCATCACATCATTAGCCTATCTCATTCCACTGCTGGATGTAGGTCTCTCCTATCAACTATGCGTTAGGTAGGAGTAAATACGCATAATAGTACACATTAGGAAGTAAATGCCCATAATCGCCACACTTAGGCAAGCTGATTGGCGATCGCAGTAACATTACAAGCAGCATCATCTATCTTTTGTCAAAGAATGGTCAGTGAGACTTCAACCCCTTAGTCGACTCTTACGACACCTGCGGGAATAGTTCATCATGATCATCATCATCATCTCAGCCATAAGACGTCCACTGCTGAACATAGGCCTCCCCTCTGGACCTCCACATGTACCGGTTAGATGCGACCTGCATCCAGCGTGTCCCGGCGACCTTCATAAGGTCGTCTGTCCATCTTGTGGGTGGACGTCCTACGCTGCGTTTGCCTAGCCGTGGTCTCCACTCGAGCACTTTTCGACCCCATGACATCATGAATCAGAAATGACGAGATCCGTAGGCGAACTAAAGTTACTGACATAGCCCTCCGGATTAATAAGCTGAAGTGGCAATGGGCAGGCCACATTGCACGCAGAGTAGATGGGAATAGTTCGGGTGGCGAAAATATAGTCAAAGTCAAACTATTCTTTATTCAAGTAAGCTTATTAATAAGCACTTTCGAATCGTCTGACATGAGAGAAAAAAATCTACTATATTCTTGTTTACTACGGAATCCTAAAAATTGGTAAATTTAGCTTACTGTTAGATTCATTCAGTCGTTGTATAAGAAGCGAACTGTTCATCGCGGACGTCTGTCGCTCGCCCTCCTGTAACAATTAAAATAATACAATTTTACACACCATTTGCTATACAGGATGTCAAATACAAATACAAATATTTTATTGCGTTTCATGTGTACATTGGGTCTTTAAGCTATTCACAGTCTCAACATGAACCCTGTAAGGGTACAGCAACATACAACTTAATACTAATATTAATAGTTACAGAACATCTATTTATCACTTAAAAATTCTTGAGTACAATAATATGCTTTAGTAATTAAATATCGTTTTAATTGCATTATAAATCTATTTAAGTTTGTTTCAGCTTGTATCAGCTTAGGAATATTATTATAGATTTCAACTACCATGCCAAATGGGCCAGAGCGTACCATTTTCATGTTGGAATTAGGACGGGCCAATCTGCTATTGGGACGCAATCCTGACTCCGAATGTCTTAAGACTATGGGATATGGAGGGAAAGCAGGGATCAGTACCGGTTTTTCCTCCAAACAAAAGAATAGTTCTTCTTAATTTCGTTCTTCGATTTATAAATTCTTTGTAAATGCAGTAATTTACTACATAAAGAGTGTAGAACAGTTTAAAATATCGGGCTATTTGGAGGTTTTTCTAAAAAACCGGCTCCGACCGCTTAGGTAAAATACTCTTAAAAATTGTCGATAGACTGTTTTGGTGCAATAGTACATTGTGCATCAAGGGAGGTAAGTACGGAATTACTAACGAGAGTGTTAGAAGCCCGACGCCGTGAGGCGGAGGGCTTTTATGACTCGAGTTAGTATTCCGCTTACCGACCGCTTTCATCCCACTTGCTGTTAAAACACGCCATTGCTTTCATGTGTAGCGGGAGTAATAGGAAAGTGACATTTCCTAGGGAGTAATAGAAATGTACGTCATTTAATAATATTATGTCTTAAGGCTTTTTTTTCGGTAAATGTGATGAAAAACATTGTATGCATCAAGCGGAATACTAACTCGAGTCATAAAAGACTCTAACACTCTCATTAGTAATTCCGTACTTACCTCTCTTGATGCACAATGTACTATGATCTCATTTTGACTAGCGACTCTAGAGAGTAATACTACATGCACTTGCACCCAGTGCACTTTATTTCTGTGTAATAAAAACATCGTAACATATTTATAAAACAGATTCTTACGATACATTTTTTGCACTTGACTGTACATGAAGCTCGCAATTTTTGATGGAAATTGTTTCGCCATTATTGAAAAACAATTTTCGTATGTATTAATATTTTGTTTCAAGATGTTCCCTTCGGAGCATTTTCAGAGAACACGTATCCATTGTTTTCAAGAATTGAATGTATTTTCTCAAATTACATTTATTGATGAAAGTCATGTTCAAATTTATTAATCTTGTAACAAGCTGATACGTTTGTAAAAAAGCTAAACAATGTTTGAAATAAACGAAAAATTGAATGAAATTGTTTTTTATTTCTTAGAAAAACTATCCACATTTATTAACAGTTCTGCAATTATACGAAGAGCCATGTACATTTTGCTACCGAATTTTGCGGTTCATTTTGCAGAACCATTTTGTGGTCCGAATACAAGCCACTACTTAACGTAACTAACAAGCCGACGTAACTAAAGACCGAAGAGCTGGCGACTTCCTCGCACAACGCATCAATATTGCGATACAGCGAGGAAATGCCGCCAGCATCCGTGTACAATGCCACAAGGGCCAATCTTAGATATAGGTTAGGTTAAGTAGATTAGTTAGGAAATAAAACTATGAAAACGGATAAATTCGCGTATATTAACTAATTTTAACTTCATTCCGACGTTTCGAACACTTTACAGGGTTCGTGGTCTGCGGATGAGTTTATCCGTTTTCATAGTTTTATTTCATGAGTAATCCTCGCGGTAACCGAAGAAAATATTAGATTAGTTAGATTTAATCTATGTACATAAATTGTAGTTTTGAAAATAAATAATTATGTATTAAAAAAAGCCACTACTACATTAAGAGCTATTATCATCAGCCTATTTCAGTACACTGATAGACGTAGGCCTCTCCTGTTGCCAATGCGTAGGTATAGACAGACGCATTAGTATGTAATGCCCGTTTTCGCCACGCTGGACAAGAGGGTTGGCAATCGCAGTAGTGTGTCCACTATGATAATTAATAGAATAATGCTGCCCATCATCAATTTTCAATAAATGAATCTTCAATGACACTTACTTCCTTAGTCAGCTATTACGACACCCACGTGAAGAGTTAGGGTGGTAACAAATGTCCCACATACTTTTACTGCCGCCACCACACAAAGGATACACTAAGAGCACAAAAACATGATTGCATTCATAATATATTGTCGCTGAAGAAGAAAAAAAATTTTCCCAGCCTAAGCACAAACAAGTATTGAAATATTTAGCCTGAGTGAAAGTTGGTTTGTACCTACAAAATTCTCTACGATCAAAATAAGACTACGGTATGATAACTTTAGAATCACTTCAAAATAAAATCAAATGATTAGTTATCATAGAATTAACGTGTTTATAACTACAAAAGTGGAATATTCCGAGACTTGGCTAAACAATAACTAAATCATGAAAGTTGAGCAGCGAACGTTTGCTAACAGTTATACAACAGCCATTGTAGGAGGGAATTGCATTTTAAATACAGCGGGCGAGTAATTCAGTATGGCAGCAACACCTAGTCTAAGGCTTGAGTGGCGAGCGTTGAGCAGAGCGTGTAGCGAGGCGGGTAGCCCCGCGTTGAGCGTCCAAGGGATTTCGATAGCGTGCACTCAGCAAGTTCAGAAACATGTTAAACAACAACAACAACAGGTAAAGTGCTTGTACTTAGTTTCTTAGAGGAGTCAGAAATCTGCATGATATTTTTTGTTTTTTTTTTTTAATTAATTGGCTTCATGTACTTGTCTAGCCACTCACTTGCTTTGATTTTTGCGATAGACTCTATGTCTATTTAAAATAAAAGTGATGACATGTAACAAAAGCTACAAGAAGCAAGTGAGTGGCTAGACAAGTACATGAGCAGTCATCACTTTAAAGATCGGTTTAAATGTGTATTTTTTACTTAGTACAAACTCTGACGAAACGTTATTCGTGTAATAGTTGATAGGCCTAGATAAAGATTTGACAAATGATCAGTATGCTAAAAGCATTGTGTCATTACAATAATCCGTTTTATAATAATTCTGCCAAATGAATCGTTGTCATTCAAAAATTTGCTAATTAGTTAGGTTATTATTTCAAGGGGTTCAAATGTGTTCAGACTCTAATTTTCTATTAAAACTTAGAAAATTGCTGTTTTTTTTTCATTTGCTTAGGACGTTACCACATGATAGTTTGGTGTATCGAGATTTTATTCTAATTTATCTTTTGTTTCATAATATTTTGAATTTTCTATAGGAACGTCATGTTACGTGGTCCTGTTCGGACGATACCCTAAGTAGTTTTTAGCATTTTAAAAAATACACCGTATACAGAATCTTACTGTTTACTGTAGATAAATTGTTCATAATAAGTTATACTATGCATGCATCAAATATAAAAAAACTTTGTCAAAGTGAACCATCCGTGAAATGTTGGTTGGCAAATGAAATTCGGACAAAAAAAGTTGGGAGAAACAGAACCCCGTTTGCATTTGTTTAACATGGATGCCCCGCTGCACGCTCCGCTCAAGCGTTAACTCAGGCCTTATGCCCCGGCCACGACATTGGTCTAAGGCGACCAGCGGCGAGCGAATCCATGAGTTGGAGCGGGATGCCGATATGAGTACTCCGCTGTGGTTTTCTGCTAAGCCGGTCGCCTTAGACCAATGTCCTGGCCACGACATTGGTCTAAGGCGACCAGCGGCGAGCGAATCCATGAGTTGGAGCGGGATGCCGATATGAGTACTCCGCTATGGTTTTCTGCTAAGCCGGTCGCCTTAGACCAATGTCCTGGCCACGACATTGGTCTAAGGCGACCAGCGGCGGGCGAATCCATGAATAGGAGCGGAATGCCGATATAGGTACGAGAGGGAGCATCATACGTTTTCCGCTATGCCGGTAGCCTTAGACCGATGTCGTGGCCGCGGCGTTAGACCTACTGATGGGCAGATTGTGTAGAAATAGCATCATCACCAAAGCAGAGGCAGACTAAAGAGGAGATGGTGGAACGACATGGACGTTTATGACGGGAAATGGAGGGAACTGGCACTTGAAAGGGACGATTGAAGGAAGAGAGGGGAGTATACCTAATGATTTAAACTTTCACATAATCACTCATATTTTAAAGACAAACGGGTCTTAATCGCGTAAACTTACGTTTAATTATATCCTGACGTTTTGGGCATGACGTTACATCAGTCTGCCTGCGATCACGGGTGTAACGTCATGCCCGAAACGTCAGGATATAATTAAACGTAAGTTTACGCGATTAAGTCCCGTTTGTCTTTAAAATATGAAGAGAGGGGAGGTTTTTGCCCAGCAGTGGGATATTAAATAAGCTATATAAAAAACCGCTGAAAGAAGTCTACTGTTAAACAGAAGCCCCCCCAAAGATTGCCACAATGACGGGTCCTGCGCCACCCGCATCCGCCGGACTCCTGCGACTTTGACCATAATCCCTACGCTGGGCAAGAGGGTTGGCGATCGCAGTAGTGTGACCATTACGGTGACGCTGCTGCCCATCACATAATCAGCCTATGATAGTCCACTGCTGGACGTAGGCCTCTCCTATTAACTATGCGTATAGACGCATTAGGAGGTACATAAATGCCCATAATCGCCACGCTGGGCAAGCGTATTGGCGATCGCAGTAATGTGTCCACTATGACGACGCTGCTGCCCATCATCAATCTTTTATCAAACAATGGTCAGTGACACTTCAATCCCTTTCAAATTTAAATTCAAATACTTTATTGTATGAAAGTGAGTAGTAATATAGGGTGTACAGTAGTTTTGTAGTTCTTCACAATCAGCCGGTATATGGCGCACAATAGATTTTCATTACATGTCATTGGATAAAATTTTAATGTCAATATATTAGAATTATGAATATTATAATGGATGAAAGAAAATTATGAAATTATTATTATTACTGTGAATATAAAGAAGTCAATGTCATGCCATCAAAAGTGTTACGAGAACAGATGATCAATAAAATAAACATATGTGGATGAAATGAAATAAAAATTAAATAAAATTAAATAAGTTAGTCGACTCTTACGACACCCGCATGAGGAGTTGGGGTGGTGACAAATGTATTCTTACTGCCGTCACCACACGGCCACTGCATGCGTGCTGCCCAGCATCAATCTTCAATAAAATGGCCAATGACACTTCAATCCTGTGGTGAAGGGTGGGGGTGGTGACAATGGGTGGCATGGTGGCATATTATATAATGATGTCTTTGTATAAAAGTATAAAAGGTGACCTCGGAGACTTGATCAGTTTTATATTTATTTATCTCCACTAATAACTAGTAACTGAATACGTTAGAACATACATAAAAAAAATGATTTCGTCGAATTGTAAACCTCCTCCTTTTTGAAGTCGGTTAAAAAAGCCGGGTCTCGTTAAAAGTAGACAACTTTTTAAAAATGATTTTTTTTCTCGTTCATTTTACTTATAAAGGTGATATTGAGCTACTAAAGAGCATTCGTGAGATATGACAGTCAGGTTAAAATAAGTAGATTTATTTTTTATGTACGACACAATCTCGAATCAAATAAAGAATATAATTTAAAAATAAGCTGTTTTAACATAATGAAACCAAAATATGTAGTAGTAACTTTTTTTTAAGATTCCGGGTACTCAGTTGCTAGTTGCTTGTGAAAAAAAAAAACATACATTCGAATTAAGAATCTCCTCCTATTTCTGAAGTCGGTCACTATGTACAATAATATATTTTTTCTACTCCCGTACTTTTATTTGTCATTTACATGGTCGCGAACACACCATTAAACCCCTACCTTACAGATGTCAAGATAAGTCTATATTGTCTATTCCCTATAAACGCATTCGGTTTTACACGCAGTGCGTTTTTTGCATTTTAAGACACCTCGTGTATACAAGACTTAATGAAATACATGGCTGCAAACCTAATTAAAAAAAAAATCTGATGAACAGTAAACCATAGAGGAGCTTTTTTTTTAATTTTGACGTCTCCCGCCCGACCTTTATGATTACTAAAATTATGTTTGACTAAAAATATTTCTCAAATTTACAATTTTATTTAAAATTAAATGTGTGGTCGTAAAAAAAGTATTGTATGCAACATTGTTTAACTGAGTCAAAAAATGCTCATGGCGTCTTTAGTAACAATTTTCGGCTTCGCATCAAATTGTTACCCACGCCACTCACCTTTTTTGACCTCTCTTAACATGTTGAATGCGGTACAAGCCAATTTCGACTTGTAATGTACTTTCTTCTAGTGCGAAGTGAAGAAGTAGCTTGTCTCTGTCTGGTGCGGGGTCGATTTGACTATGAAATCCTATGAGATAGAAGGAGACAAGTATACATTTATGTGTCTTTCTGTAAGTTCTACCTAGTAGGTATATCAAACTTTACAGGACAAATTTGACTCGTACCGCACTAGGTGTAAAAAATAATCAACCAGTGCGGTACCGGCCAAAAGTGTCTTGTATACCTAGTGTCTTGTACAGCACCACGAGTATAGGTCAGTACAGCCAGTGCGGGGGTAACGATTACGTGTTTTTTTGTATGTCTTTCGATGGCAGTTCCGATTTCATCATGATGCACCGAGAAAACGATCGCGAAAAATGTTACAAAAGATTTTCAAAGAGACAGAGTGCAGTGAAAGTGTAACTACAAGTAGTAAATGAAGAGAGGCGAATTTGAATTTGTAATTTTAGTTAGATTTTTTAAATTATAACAACCGAATGGAATATAATAGAAGAACTTTAAGTATTCAATAACTCTTAATTTAAACTTAACTACTCAATTACAATGCCAGTGGTGTACATTTTATAAGGCGTAATTGAAAAGGTCCACACTCAGCTTCATGCCGAGAGACCCTTGAGGTCCCTGGCGCTGGTCGTTCGTGGGTCCCCACGGTTGGGTGGGTATCCGGGGATATCGATAACATAATTTCATTATATTTCCCATCCCTACCAAAATATCGACTAAACGGCATCTGCCCTAATACCCTTGGTGCGACACAAGTCAATTTCGTATCGTTAATTAATTTTCCTATAATGCCTAAACCAAGTTCGACAGTATGTAACGACAACAGCCTTAGATCATTCAATTGTTTAACTAGGCATTGTAATCAATAAATCATCGATTTGTAAAACCAGCAACGACATATCATCTAAAATAGAGACCTTTAGTTACAAACCAAAATAGCCTTGTACCGCACCAGTGTACGACTATCCTACAATTCAAAAATGGTATGTATAGCATTGCAAGTAAATTATAAAATTATGTTCCCGCATTCAACGTGTTAAACAAGGGTTGCATAAAATACTATAACTACAATATTTATTTATAAAAATATTTTTACGTTTTAACCTTTAAGGTTGAAATATACACTGATAATATCAAAATACAATGTCATGGTAAAGTAAAAAAAAGTGTAATATAATATTACAAATAAAAGCTTTCAGCGAGACATTTTACAAGTCATTAATCAGAATAGTTGGCCGATAATCCATCGTTTTCGAGCACGAGTATCAATTCACGTCATGACATTATCTGCCAGCATTAATACAAGATTAATTTTCGTTGTTGCTGGTTTATTATTGTTAAATGAGAGAATATAATATTTTTCATCACACTTGCGGTCTAAGCGCGCCATTGCTTGCGCGCGTAGCGGGAGTAATAGAAAAGTGATATTCCCTAAGGAGTAATAGAAATGTCAGTACGTCATTTAATAATATTATGTATTAAAACTTATTTTTTGGTTGGCAAGTGTGATGAAAAACATTGTATGCATTACGGTCGGTAAGCGGAATACTAACTCGAGTCATAAAAGACCTCCGCCTGACGGCGTCGGGCTTCTAACACTCTCGTTAGTAATTCCGTACTTACCTCCCTTGATGCACAATATACTATTGTTTACGTAACTGTTGCGTAATGTGCGGCATTAACCCGTGATTGTTTGTTGTGTAGAACAAGCCAAAGCGAGTTTCGTAAAAATATGTGTTTTTTAATTACTAGTTATGTATAGTATTTTTTATACGATCCCTAAATAACATAAATTAAAACATTTAAATGCCGGTAGAATGACATAGGCCTTGCCTAGTTTAGATAAAGAACAATAGTATTATAACAATATTTATAATAACTTCGCGAATCGTGCTATTACAACATCGTAACACTTTTTTGCGTGAATTTCTCTTTTTGAGGCACTCGTTATATAAAAAGTCGTTCGATACACCACGTGTAAAAACTTCTTTTTAACTCGGGTGATTGTCGCCCTCGTTTCACTCGGGCTCCAACTGTCACCCACGTCTTAAAAAAATTTTTGCACTTGCATCGAAATGTACTATTTTATATCGCGTTCTCTCAAAAATAATGAAGTTCGAAACGTTTTACAACACTCCCATCGGTCGTCTTTTAATTTATCGCAACTCAACACGAGTTACGGATTTCGTTTTCACACGTGACGTACGCCGCCCGTTTTTCAGTACAGATGGCCTTCCGAAGTTTCGCCCTGTCAAAAAATTTACCACTTCTCACACTACTGCGTAAATAAATCAAATTAGTATTAAAAAACACGTTCATATATATATCGTTTTGTTTTCTTTAATTTGATTAAGTAGCAAAATGTCGTAAGGAAAACAACTTCATAATTCAACCGAAATGAATCCTTGCAGTTTGACCTGCGCCGTACATTGATTTATAATTCTGGGTATCCCAGGCTAATCATTTATAATTTCAGTCTAGACCGCAGCATTACCATTCTACGAATTCCATTATTGTCTAGTGATGTACCGTAGAAATCATAACTCAATAATATTACTAAATAACCTTAAAAATAACCTTAAAAACCTTAGCCGTGTGGTGACTGCAGTAAGGATAAATTTTTTACCACCCCAACTCTTCCCGCGGGTGTCGTAAGAGTCGACTAAGGGATTGAAGTGTCACTGACTATTCTTTGATAGAAGATTACTGATGGGCAGCAGCGTCATTATAGTGGACATAATTGCGATCGCCACACCGCTTGTCCAGCGTGGCGATTATGGACATTTACCTCCTATGCGCAGTATGCGCCTATACGTTATATGAGATGCTTACGTCCAGCAGTGGATTGAGATGGAACTTGGTGAATTTTAAAATAGAGTTTTTATGATTTTGTTTTCATTTTTTGATGAGTTTTTCTAAAGATAAATACATAAAATCACATTCAGATTTTAGCTTTTTGCAATACGAGTACTTCAAGGCAAGTATTAGAACCAAGTAGTCACGGCAATTGTATTTTGTTGTTATGGTGGTCATACGAGCATTAAGTGAATCATTAGATCTATGGATTCAAATATTCATATTTCAATTGTATAACCATCACAGCCAATTGAGCGACATCTTAGTGACAGACAGACAGACGAACAGTACATACGCTGTATTAAAATATTAATTTTTAGGTACTCTTTGGTCACTGAATCCTAAAACCGTGATAGTTTATATCGAAATATCTCCAAATACATTACAAAGCACCCAGCCCTTTCCATAATTTTCACTCTAAAATGTTATCTGCACTATTTAATCTAACGATCATTGAAATGTTTTTTGGATTGTATGATTAATTCAGGACTGGTGCTGGTGGTAGGACCTCGTGCAGGGTCCGCCCGGATAGCTACCACCGTGTTACCCGTAACCTGTCGCTAAATAGCAGTATTTGCACTGCTGTGTTCCGCTTTGGGGGTAAGATAGCCGGTGTAATTACTGGCATAGATAGCGGCAATCCATCTAAGTCCTTAGGCAGCGCACAGGCGATTTTTTGGTTACTATATCCATGGGCCTCAGTTCCTGCTTTCCATCATATGGGCTGAGAACTCAGTTGTCTGCCTTCGTCACATAAAAAAATTACAATTTGATCTGATGTTAAAAAGGATTTTACCTATCCTGTAAATATTTGAAAACTCTCTTTGGAATCAGCCTGTTTGCAGGACCTTCTACGAAAAATCCCGCCCGACCCGTGTTCTTTGATGTTTTTTATTTTATTTTTTGAGTTTGATATTGTGATAATCCCAAAGCCACACCACATCACTAATAGTATCCCAATGTATGTATGCTATAAGTACATATATACTGCTTACTCGCAGCTTATTCGATGCTCTTGCTTGATTAATTTTCCACTCCGCTGGAAGAGAAGCGTCAAAACACGGGACCTTTCGGGGAAAACAATGTAGGCAGAGTTGAGATTTACGTATTGATCTATAATATGGGATGTTTAACCCTAAAGATCAAGCTAAAATACCCTAAAATTAAGGTCACCATTATTGCGTCTTCTTTTCTTATGCGTACTGCCGGTGTACTGTTTTAGCTGGTGGTAAGACCCCGTACAGGGTCCGCCCGGATAGCTACCACCGCCGTCTTACCTGTTAACCTGCCGCAGCAGTGTTTGGACTGCTGTGTTTCGGTTTGGGGGTAAGATAGCCGGCGTAATTACTGGCATAGATAGAGGCAATCCATCCTCAGGGTAGGCAGCGCATAGGCGATTTTTTTGATCGCTATGTTCATGGGCCTCAGTTCCTGCTTTCGATAAGTTGTCTACCCTCGTCACAAAAAAAATCTGCCTTACCAATTGTTTTTTTAACCAACTTCTCAATAAACCGTGACCGTGATGATAGGATCTTGGGGAAATCGGTTGAAGTCGTTTTTTTTAATTTGGTGATTATTAATTTTACGCCGTCAAGATTCTATCTGACTCTACCGTGTCTAAATGAGATAAATTCGAAAAGTTCGAATGGCCTCCCTGAATATATTGTTGTGGAAGAACTTAGAGGGTACATATTGGCAAAACTTGGGGCGAAGTTTGCTAAATTTCAGATAATGTTGAAAGGGCTGGTAGTGTCATTGACATTGTGAGGCATCTTGGAACTTATGTTATTATACACGGTGCAAAATGCGAACAAGAATTGATATATTGTGATAAATAACTAATAGTTATCCTCTTTCAGTAGGTAAGTAGTTTGTATTTAATCGTTTATTTTAAGATTAGTTTTACCTATTTTTAGATTTTGTTTTTAAGTTTTAATTGATAAGTATAATTTTTTAAGATGGATTTAAGTGAATTTATAATAATTTAGTTTTAATTATGTATATATTGTCGAATAAAATGCGTATTGGTTTATTTCTAACTAGTTTTTTTTATATAAAACAATCAAATCAATATTAATGTACCATAATTCGTTTTATTGGAAATAAAATTTTCACGGATTGACTCCAGGTGGTGCTCGAAACGATATTATAATAGTGAGTAGGTACACTGTTTTATACTTATCATACTAATAATGTATATTTAGTGACCAAGTTAGCTTAAAACTTAAAACATAATAGAAAACCTGAACCTTATGCGATGCGCAAAATAATCAATAATAATATAAGTGAAGGTACCTATAATCATTAAATGATCCAAACGAAATTTTAGTTTCCCAATGGGGTCTTAGCTAAATTACAATATCGATAGGTACTATAATAAACTGTGAGTCTTACGAAATCAACGAATCACGTTTTGTGTAACGATCGGATTTCGTAGAGTAGGGCGTGAGAATAGCGAATACTCGTTTGGTCTGAATGCAGAATGCACCTTTCGAATATCACTGTATCCCTTTCCGACCGGTTTGATATAATCCTGCAAATGACTTTACAAAAATCCTGTCACCAAGTAAATTGTATTTTCGAGCTCAAACCTGTACCGATCGAATCTGCAGACACTAGCCGACACGTAAAAGTAGCAAATACCTAAGGGCGGCCGCATCAGTCAGTCGCAAGACAGCGTTGAAGATGGCGATGTATTTTGGTGGGAGTAGTAGCACACGTAAGTTCACAATTTCGTATATTTGTGGTGACAAACCTTCTATTTATTGAGTGATACTTACTCTTAAAGAGTTAAATGTTTTTATTTAGCACAAATTATAATAAAATTAAGTGCTTTTGTGTAAACAATATGCCCATAAACAATAAGTGCACAAAATTGTAGGTTCGGACGAGATAGTCATATGTTTTGAAGAATTGGTTACATATTTCGTCTAATTCGTTAGGTACATATTTCATGGTATTTCAATCAGCGTATCCAAGGAACTAGGGTTAATAATACCTTGTACTTTCATCTTAGTTATATAGGCACTCCATAATTGTCCATACCTAATATCTCTCGGATTGCTTTAGCTTTGCTATTATGAATGTTGCTCTTTTGAACTCTGCATATTTGTGGATTAATGATGAAAACACACTGAAGAAGGACGTCTAATCTTGATAGTATCCGGTAAACTTTGCTATGTCTATCATCGGAAGCTTCACATCATCACTAAAGCTAGGTGTGAGATTACTGCTAATTCTGATTGTGCACGACGTAGTACTTTCTAGCATATGCTTTTTAAGTATTAAACCACAAGTATTTTCTTGTTTGGCTATTAAAACCCGTTAATTCCGTTCACATCTTTAAATCTATTGTTGAATTACTGCGGGAAACTCAATGTGTAGTAAATATCGTTTTTTTTCTTGTGTGAATTTGTATAATGTAATGTGATTTCTAGTTTCGTCGTTTTTTCCCAGTCAGTAAAAGTATATATTGCAAATAGTACTGTTTATTACACGTTGATTCCTAAAAATCGTCGCTTTAATCCATTCATCATATTATTATTAGCATTGATAATACATTTTATCTTCTCGAAATCATGAAGTAAAAATTTTGATTTTTATTTTGTAATTTACCCCCTAAAAGTAGCCCTCATATTTATAATTCTTTTTTTTACGTTCCACATCCATCGTTGGGTCACCAACTTACATAGGTGTGCGAGAATTCAACTCAATCTGCCCAGTAGTAGCATCCGAGTAAATCGGTTGTAACAGACGGACAGATAGACACGCCAGTGATCCTATGAGGGCTCCGTTTTTTTCTTCTTGTGATACGGAACCCTAAAAATGTAAGATCGCTTATGATAGAAAGTTTTTTCGTTAAATAATGTGTTTTATTAATGTTTTTCGGCATGTCCATACTAATTTGCAAGATCTTGCATTTACATACAGATCCTGAACGTCACTTTCGTGCATGCGATTTTTTAAATGATAAAAGGCAATTTGATTTTTTTTATTATTTTTTACAAGTATTCGAAGATAATTTAAAACGATCTACATGAATTTTTCTTAAGATTTTATATTTTTTTGTCTCGGTCGTAAAGGGGTATAAGGTATCTACATAATTAACATTGACTTTAAGCATTATCTGAAGTTATTTATTTTTGACGATTTTTAAGCAAAAATGCTTAAAAGCTAATTTGAAATGAATAATTTTAAGTTGTTAAACATAAAACAGAAGGACCAATTTACAGTCACATGACTGTTTGCACTACATGGAACTATAGTGTAACATTGGAGACTTTACGATGGCTACTTTATTTACGATGGCTACTTTATTTCGTGGACATGCCTTAGGTGTACCTAATTTCATAACAGTCACAAAGAGAGACAAGAGATATAAAATACTGATTGACAGATTGACACATACATAATAGTACATTACTATTATAGAGGCCAGGACGAAAGGGGTTGCCGGCCGAAGACAAATATGGCTGAGACGGGTAACCCTATATTACCGGCCTCGCTCATCTCCTCCTCCTCATGTACGTAGGATGCCCTGAAAATTTCGGGAATTTAATACTTAGGAACGTATATCTGACATGTGTTATACCTCTTTCTTACAAGCATAGTCTCATTATTCGAAAACACTGGCCACTTAGAAAAAAAAAAACAATGTCCGATTTTCAATTGTTTTTTAAAGTCGTTGAGTCGCTGGTGAAAATGGAGCTGTCCCGCGAAAGTTTTAGAGCAATGATTTATTATGACTTTAAAAGTGGATTAACACAACAACAATGTGGAGACCGATTAACTATTGCTTTTAGTAGTGAAGCACCTTCAAAGACGACCATATACAGGTGGTATTCGGAATTCCAACGTGGCCGTGTGTCTCTTGCGGATGACGTACGTGAGGGTCGACCGAAAACGGCCGTTACCGATCAAAACATCGATGTTGTTCGCCAACTGATAAAGGAAGATAGGCATGTTACATATCGGGAGATTCAGGAGACTTTAGGCATTGGAATGAGTCAGGTACAAGTTATTTTACAACAAGAGTTGGGCGTGCGGAAGTTATTTTCCCGGTGGATTCCTCACTTGTTATCTGACGACCAGAAAACGGTACGTGTCAATTGGTGCCGCAAAACTTTAAAAAGATTTAATGGAGGAAGCTCAAATGCCGTTTTTAGTATTGTGTCAGGTGACGAATCATGGATTTTCGCATATGAGCCTGAATCGAAAAACCAATCTCGAGTTTGGGTTTACGAAGACGAACCGAAGCCGACAAAAGTTGTTCGTTCTCGCAGCACGATCAAAAAAATGGTAGCCACGTTTGTCTCCAAATCGGGTCACGTGGCGACTATCGCTCTTGAAGATCGAAGAACTGTCAATGCCGATTGGTATATAGGCGTTTGTTTACCGATTGTTTTTGCTGAACTGCGAAAAACTAACCCTAACCGCCGTATTATACTACACCGTGATAATGCCAGCCCTCACACCGCTCAGAAAACAGACGACTATCTGAAGGGCGAAAACGTCGAATTACTGGACCATCCTCCGTACAGCCCCAACCTAAGTCCCAACGATTTTTTTACTTTCCCAAAAATAAAGAATCGGTTGCGTGGTCAGCGTTTTCAGACCGCGGAAGAAGCAGTCGACGCTTATAAAATGGCCATTTTGTCAACCCCCACTTCAGACTTCAATAACTGTTTTAAAAACTGGTTTCAGAGAATGAAAAAGTGTATTAAACACAAAGGAGAATACTTTGAAAAACAATAAAAGTACTTTTATTTCATTAAAATGCGTATTTTTTCCGATTCCCGAAACTTTCAGGGCAACCTACGTATAACGCTTTTCTCAAACATGCAATGAAATAAACAACAAAAACTTCAATATTGCATAGTGGCAGAATGTCATGATTCCTGTGCCAAAATTGTATGTGCAATAGAATTAAAAAAGAGCTCTTTGCCGGCGTAGGCCTTCAAGATTTGTATTAAATTCCATTAACGACCTCTTGTACAAGTCGCACCTGAAACGTCAAACTTCGCAGTCATAAGGAACATAACAGCAATATTTCATTGCATGTTTGAGAAAATAATAATGTAACACAGCTTAAAATGCAGGCGAGAATGAGACCATTACATCGTATTCATAAAATAAATTGCGTAACTGACATTGCTACCATTCTTCGCATAGTAGCCTATACCAGGATTTCTATAGAAATAAATTGGGTGGAATAAATAGCCTTAAACCTTTTTTACGGCGTTTTCAGCGTGTGTACGTAACGAATTACGTTGTTAAAATCACTTTTATGTTGGAGGGATATTTTTATAACAGATGAGGTTTGGAAAAAATATTACTTTGCTGAAACTTTGATACTGAAAACGCAGTGTGTAGTGAGGACAAATCTTAAAAAAAAGGGCATGGGCAGCGTACACGGAAAGTTTAGTGGACAAACAACACATCTGAAAGTTATGCCATTTAATAAGTATTTACATGTATTTCATTTAATTCTATGGACATTTTTAAATCTATTGCAAAACTGAGATAGTCTTATTTTAGTCAGAGTCTGACATATGAATAAAACGGGCCCGTCATAAGCCTCCCGGAGGGAGAAGATACAAGGACACTGGCGATCCTATTAACTATGCGTATAGACGCATTCGGAGGTAAATGCCCATAAGCGGTTTGATGATCGCAGTAATGTGTCCACTATGATGACGCTACTGCCCATCATCAATCTTGTAGAATGGTCACTAACACTTGAATCCCTTAGTCGACTCTTACGACACCCAAAGAAAGAGTTCGAGGTGGTGACAAATGTTTTCTTACTGCTGTCACCACACGGGTAGGTATATTCATTTTTATTTTATTTGCAAGATAATGTAAAACGCGAGGTAGGTGATTAAGGATACCAAAGTCGTTTGTTTTTGAACCGCGACTTTGAAAACATTTCTGATCCAAGTAAAAACCTCAGTATAAGTATGACTATAATTTCAATGTTATGTAGGTAGGTAGGAACGAGTACACCATGTGATATCTGTCTAATGTGCGTTATTAAATCAAATGACCACTTATAATTGACCGTTAGCTTGTTTACCACTGTTAAAAACACACCAAAATTATTTCCAGTCAACCTAACGACCCCCGAAACTCATAAATTTTAAAACAAAGAAACAGAACCCATTTAGAAATCCTTGGATTTTTTACGCAACAATTTTATGAAACTTCGAACGAAGGGCGCTGACGAGTATGATGGAAAAATAAGATATTTATAAGAAATTGCTTTTCTCGTGAACTGAAAGATGCATAACATAGGAATAATATTAGTTGTTGAACTCGAAAGACACGGGAAAATTGTGCTCGATCATTATAATATTAGAACCGGAGGAAGTTTTTTATATTTAAAATCTTGATCATCATATCAGCCGAAAGACGTCCACTGCTGAACATATTAGGCCTCCCCCAAACATTGTCACAATGACCGGTCCTGCGCCACCCGCATCTAGCGGACTCCTGCGACCTTCACCAGGTCATCAGTCCATCTTGTGGGGGGCCTACCCACGCTACGCCTTCCGGTACGTTGCCGCCACTCAAGAACCTTCCCGCCCCAACGGCCATCGGTTCTACGCGTAATGTGCCCCGCCCATTGCTACTTCAGTTTAGCGATTCCGAGAGCTATTTCGGTTACTTTGGTTCTGCTACGGATATGGTCTCATTTTTAATCCTATCACGCAGAGAGACTCCTAGCATAGGGTGACTTTGAGCCTTCTTATAAGGCCCATTGTAAGCGGCCACGTTTCAGTACCGTATATGTCATCACTGGCAACACACACTGATCAAGATTTTTGTTGAAGACAAAAATCTTGATATATAATCACAAAGTGCAGTGTAACGTGCTTAGAAATAATAAAAAAATACTTAATTTGTCATTGATTAAAAAAAAAAGAAATCACCCACTTTTGTTTTGATTCATTTCCGGATTGCGAAATAGTAAAGGAATAGGAAAAAAACTGAAAATGCGAGATAATACTATTACTAGAGCTAAGTTTAATTGAGTAAATCGTGATTGCGTCAGATTGTGATTTAAGCAAAAGATAAAAGGGAATGAGGGTTTACACTCGATACGTAAAAGGAACTCTGGGAAATATGGAATCAAGAGACATGACGATTTGTAATAAAAAATGAACATTCTTGCACAATGTATCGGCTTTGCGATACGGCGAGGAAATACCGTCATCAGTACATCGTGGTCTGTGACCATAATATAACATGGACGTCTAACGCTAAAAAATGCCCCCAAAATCAATTGTTCAGCTGTGCCAAGTTGGGCAAGACATAGCGCCGCGCATATTTTGGCGCAACATCTTTGACAAATGTTTATAGAATATAGCCAATCAAAACTTAGATGGACCAATCAGAACTCTATTTAAATGGCGGTTTAAGTTTGATAGGTTAATGATGCATTGAAGAGGGGATGACACTTGTCAAACTAAAATTCAGGACCGTTTTTGAAAGGCAATTTAGCATGCGTGCGACTTCCATGTTTTATTTGTTCGTAGAGCGTGTTTTAGTAAGTTTTACTGTATTTATGTTGTGTTTGATACACGGCCCAAAAATTATCCTGTATAATTATTTAAAACTATCATCATCATACCAGCCGCAAGGGTGCTGGTATGCTGCTGCTGTTGGACTGCTGAATATAACGTCCATTAAATACAAAAGCGACACAACTCAAAAACCGTGAAAAATGATTTTATTGCAAAAACGACATTATAAGCACTGATATTTTACGTGGCACTAAGACACCTGTCGATTTGACGTTAGTAAGTATCAAAATTATGCAGGTGCCCTTTTTGCACTATCCCTCTTTCGAGACTAACTTCAGTGCTAAACTGCCATTTTGTCAGTTGCCACTCGACCGTTGACCAAAACGTACGACATTTTTGTGCAAAAGTGCCATAAAACGAAAAAATAAGTGATTACGTTAAGAAATATGTAAGTGCCATATTTGTAGATGTGGCCGTTTTGAATAAAATAAATACGTAAATATTATGTTTCTTTATATAAAAAGGAGTCGCAAAACGGAATGTGGCAGTTTTAATTTTAAAATATCCTCTTAAATTTGATTTTTCATTAATCAAAACTGCCGTATTAGGATTTGCAACCATTTTGAATTAAAAATATATTCAAATGCATCAATCACAGGAGCCATATTTATACATGATGCTGTTTTGAATAAAGTAAATATGTATGGTTTAGATTTATTTATAAACAAAGGAGCCGCAATACGAAATAGTTAGGATTCTAAAATGTACACTTCATAGTACGTTTCAAAAAACATTTTTGCATTTACAACCGTTTTGAATTCAGTATAATATTAAAATCCATAAATGTACCAGATTGAATAATTGTGTTTCTTATTCATGAAATCTTAAAAATACAATACATCTTATAAAAACAGTAGGTAATTGTAAAACGTGGTACTTTATAATGTGTTCGTTTCACTTAAAAGTATATTAGAGATTATGTGGAAGATGACTGTGAATTTTGTGTACCTATAATCACGAAGAAACAATAATGGCATAAACTTCAGATTATTAAGTATTTGTCATACTTTCCTATATATTATTTGTATACAATACAAGTTAAACAAACATAGATCTAACCCCGTTGTATGTTTTAACGAATCTAAAAACTTATTTTTTCACTTTTGGCAACGCCAACATAGGGATGATGACTGTATTTAAAATAAACTATTAGACATTATGCACGGCATAATAAATTATTACTAATATATAGACTGCAGTCATTATTGTACAGAACTTTTATTTAATATAAGTGTAGTATACAAACGTGACGTGACTTTTGTGCATTTCATGTAAATCTTTCAAAAATCGAAAAAAGAGTCGATTTGACTTGACAGTCAACATTTGTCTATTACTTCACTACATAGTACCCAAGTACTAGCGAGAAACTGTCATGTCGTCTATAAAAAAAAATGTTACATTATTACTAATCATAAGTGGATTTTTAGGAAAGACTTATTATCGCTGCAATTAAATATTGAAAGACATACTTTTGTATCGGAAAAAATTAAGTTCTTGCATCAATTCTAATGAAAAAACTAGTAGGTAAATTGTCAAAACATATCAATTTGGATCATTTAGTAGGTATGGGATCATAGTAACCACCGCACAAATACAATACACATAGAAAAAACAAATAACTAAAAATGTACTTAACTGATTTTTATTATTTACGTGCTTTTAGGTGGGCTATTTCCGGTTTGTAGTAAAAACTAAGTGGTATCAAAGTAATTCCATTCTCAACAATATAGCTTTGATCGCGTTGTATTTATTTTATATTTATTAACTAAAGTTACCACATTTTTTAATATAGCAGGTTGATTCTTGAAGTAAACCGATAATTATATCTAAATTTTAAGTTAGTACGCCCGTTAAATTCATCAAAATATGTAACCAAAGTCAAAATGAATCAAAGTAACCCCGGTTTACGGTACCTATAACCATGTTCTGACAATATGTAAGTAAAGAAACAGTAAGAAAAAGTTTTGTCTGGTTCAGTTTTGTTAAAAAACAGTATTTCTATGTTTAAAACATGATTTTATGTATGCTTTAAATGAAATAAATGCTTATTTTTTTGTATTTGTGGCCTTTGATGGAAATTTTTGTATCAGAGTTCATGTTCTTTTTTTATGCAAAACGGACGTATACGCTCATAAAAGCTAGCACAGCACATATTACTTTCTAATAATCAAACACATCAAAAGAGGGTTAAAATGCCTACAAATTGATATATAACACGTATAATATTAATGCTGTAAAAATGTTTTGTGAACAAAAAACGAATACAAAATCTTTAAACAGCTCCCCTGTAAAAAGTAAATTTTTGACTTGTGTCGCTTTTGAATTTGATGGACGATAAGTCTCTCACCTTTCCGCCCCAACGGCCGTCGGCTCTACGTGCAATGTGCCCCGCTCACTGCCACTTGGAGTCTACCATCAATTTGAATACTAATCTTATAGTACGGTCAAATCGTACATAATTTTACCCTAAACTCGCAAATCAAGTAGTATCGCTGCATTTTTGGTATGTTGTTTAGACACCATAGGACAGTATAAAACCATATTTTGCAAGCAAAAAAAAGTTGTGCTAGCTGGGTAGTATGTGAAAAACTTTTTTAGTTTCTGATTTTTATTTAAGAAACCTTACGTTTTTTGATATCATATCGACGGCCCCTACGTAAGTTGTCGTAAGTTGAAAATGGCAACTTTACAGGAAAGCACTTTAAAGTTTGAAATGTGTACAGTGGTCACATAGTTTAATGGATTGCTTTGAAAATTGGTATAAACATTAACAAAGATACTATCTTTATAGTGATATAATTACTTTTCTGATATAATTCATAATATTGCCGGAATTGCACTTACGACAGTATATGGCGGAGAACAGAATCTAAAAATTGTGGTATGTATTACTATAAATGGTCATTTATCGTAAGTGATACATACTACAAGATACGTCGTAATTATGCGTGTAAGTTTAGTCGTATCTGTTATTTACTACATTGTTTTGCGGAAACATTATAAAAACTTTTTGTTAGTTACTATATTATTTAATAAACAATTTAATAGTTTTTTTATGGAACCTTGATGGAATATTTTGAGGACATTGATCAGGTGAATAGTTTTTTGTATGTTTTATCATAAAAAATAGATCAGGTACAGTATTTTTGTACAGTTTCTGGAAAATGTGGTGTTGAATGAAGACGAGATTATGTAGTTGAGTTTAATGTAGCTTCATTGTTTGGGAGTACTGGAAACTACTAAAATAATTAAAAATATTGTAGCTCATAACGACTTACCTACTGTGCACATGAAATTCATCAAACATTTCCTGAATAGTTGCTTTTTCTTTTGGCGAGAGGAGTATTATTTAAATAAGAAAAGAGTTCTCTTATAATGTAGTTCTGGTACTGATGAATATTTTCATAGATAAATTTGAGCAGAAGGCATTCGAGAGTTGTCCGAATAGGCCGAGATGCTGGTTATGAAATGTGAATGATATTTTTGCTGTAATTCCTGATAGAGTTGTTGATGTGTTACTAACTTATCTTAATGAAATGCATCCCAAAATGAAGTTCTCATTTAAGAGAGAGGTGGATGGGACACTTCGTTTTCTTGATGGATTAGTAATGCTAGGTAAAAATGATCGTCGGTCACAAAAAGTATATAGAAAAGCTACCTGCTAACTAACTGGCCTATACCATTATCTCGCAAACCAGTTCTCGCGGTTTTGTGATTCACAATACATGCGAAATGAGTTAATATCGTTTATTCACATCACATCATTCGCCTATTTCATTGCACTGCTGGACACAGGTACCTTCTATTACCTCCTGGTATCTTAATTATTACAAATGTTGCAACATTTCAGACGAGGCGAGACGTTGGAGAGTTTGGAGAGGAACAGATATGGTTGGAGACAAAGTCAGCGTACAAGGAGCTCAGGGACGTTTCGACATCACCACACAGTAGAGAGGGCACCAACATTCTTGCCTCATATTAATGCAGTGACTAACGAAATTGGACGCCTATTACGCCGGAGGTTTAGCATTTAGACCATTTTGCGTCCTCATACCAATATTAGTTCTTCTTACGCCCTCCATAGGACGGGAATTCACTTTGCAGTTCGGGTGTTTATAAGATACCGTATGACTTCGGTAAGGAACGACGTAATGAGTCTACAAGACTAGGAGCACATATGGAGTGTCAAGGACATGGGGATAGACAACTCAACTATGGTGAACGCATACGATACAGGCACATTGTATTTCCTAAACGCTTTAATAAAAAGAGGATGCTGGTACGGTAAAGATGCTATCTGCCAGTGAAGATATACAAAGCGATTCAGATTAATTTCAATCGGGATGGGGGCTGGACTGAGCCAACGGCATGGAAGCCGGTTATCTCCAAGCGAATGATGGTTTTGTGCACACAGTGACTTCGTGTGCTTATCATCTGTTACGTAGTGTTTGGTGACACAAACCTGCAGTCGGACATGACATCAGTGCTTGCACAGGACCACCTTCAACCCGTTTTATCTCAACGGGCTCAACGAGCTGCTAGGTGCTCATTTGTTCATTACCCACTTTTTATATTTACCCAATATACATGAGTTTAACCGTTTAATTATAATTTTGTGCATTTAGTTAGTACATAAAAACTTCATTACATTCATCACTACGTCTGTCATTCAGCATTGGGCACGTGATTTTGAAATTATAATTATAGACAAGGCAGATTAATGACTTCTCTCACAGTTCAAAGACATAAAATAATCAGTTAACAAAAATGCCTGCCGCTTCAACTACATCATATGAGATTAATATTAAGTGTTTTTCAACGTAATTATAATTGTAAAGAACAGTCATATCGCTTTCATGATTAGATACTGCTGCCGTTGGCGGTTTCATTCAGTAAGCAGTCAAATCGTCGATCTGCAGATGATGATTTCACTGATGACTGATGACTAACCTTGATGAGACAATGAACTTGTATAATGAGCTGAAATTATTGAAATACGCCAACATTATAATTGTAAATTGTAGTAACTCTGTATTTGACCCGGCGTATACTGTCTTAAATATCACTTACAATATAAATTAAAAAACAATTTCCGACGAAAAATGTCTCAAGTACACATAAAACACAAAAAAATAAATAAAATCCAATGTAAATAGTAGTATGTTAAACTTAAGACAAAACACAGATCTTAAACTCCGAAGTAAGTTGTGGTAAGTGACACATACTACAGTATTCACCGGTATTATTAAAATTTTATCAACATCCATACTAATAAATGCGCACCTGATTTTGAGTGAAATTCATTAGATTCCCAACTTTGCTTAGTGGTTTTAAATCATTTTTATTTCTGAAGCGTCTTTTATTTCATCTTGGACCACCTTTTGTTTTAACTCTAACGGCCGTTTCGAAAATTAATTTTGGTCTTGCAGTTAGTTTGAGTTTGTCCCCGATGCAGTGTCTTACTTTTACCGAATAAAATGTATCGTTTGTCCATTTTTGTCTCATCTAGCTGTTAGTTTTTGGTAAAAAATGATCACTCACGAAAAACCTCTGCTCCACCGCGTATAAGATCGTAACTGGCACTTACGCTGCGCGAGCGCGGGTGGCCGCCCCGTATTAACTGTCGTAAGTACACTTACTGGGTGTTTCTATCATTTCGTGCAAATTGGGAGAATTTGGGAGAATTTTTTGTTTTCATTTTTTTGTTGTGGCAATGGTAAGACTTACGAAAAAGAAACATTAATCTATAATACATTTTCAATTGTACGCAAAATTGACCAATTTATGAACAAAAGATTTTTCCAAAAGAAATGGTAATGACATATAGAATATGGGAATGAAAATGCGATGTTGGTAATGATAGGTCAAAAAAAGAAATAACGTAGTCGAAAGTTTAAGTTTTAATTTTGAGATCTTTTAATGAATAACTTGTTATATTTGGAATATACCTACTGAAAATGTAGTTTTGAATATTACTTGTTACTTTCAACAGTCAGGTGCACGATAAAAAATGAGAATGGTAATTAACATAAGATGGTGGCAAGAATTTAATACTGAAAATCATTACCATAATTTTTAGTTCATTACCATTCTCTTTAGTATGTTAACAGTAAATTACGGTAATGACAAGAATGGTAATGACTTTTCCTTACCTTTTGTAGATTAACTCTTTAAAAATAAATGCAATTGCAGGTCCATTCATTCACTAAGCATTCGAATAGAATATTCATTATTTAAGTATTCACAGTTCAATAAAACACTTAAAAATTAATATCAAAACCGTGCAAATGGTAATGAAAAAAAACTGTACCAAATCCAAATCTCCGCCGCGATATATTTTTTCAGAAAAAAAATGGCACACGTCCGTCTTGTTCACTGTTTACTAGCCGACTGAGGTGGGGATCGCGGACAGAGGGAACTTCGTATAGAATAACATTTGCAATGCCTACTGGCCAATTCCGTTGTTGCAAACTATATATATGGTAATGAAATTATTTTCATGACAAAAAGAATTTGCTGCAGTGGATTTAAATATTCAGTGTTAAAACTGTTAAACCACTAAACTTTCATTCCCTTATAAATACTTCATCTAAATTAAGTGGTTGAATCAAAGTAGTACATGTAATAGTTATGTAATTCGCTCTCAAATCTGTAAATCTAGGTTCTGACCGGTGATGGTAATGAGTTTTTTAGTATGTTTATATTTTATTTATATATTTTATGTTGCAATAATAGAATTAATTTTAGATGCTAAGTATACCTATGAACCTCACGCAACATATAAAAAATATTTGAAATGAATTTAGGAGTTAGTTTATTTTTTATTTCAGCAAACATATGATTTGCACGAAATGATAGAAACACCCTACTACAGTGTACGACGGTGATTTTTTTAAGTTACGATAGTTTACGTGTGTCAAAAACCTATTTGTAATAGGTTTTTTAATTTTTTTCTTCGTGAAACGGAAACATTGCTAAAAGATATGATGTTTTATGAAATAAAAAAAAAATCCCAAATTTCAAGTTACGACAACTTACGTAGGGGCCGTCGATATGTATATAAGCATTTAAAGACTAATAAATTTCCAACAAGTTGAGCTAACATGCATTACCGTAGGTCTTATAGTTTCAGAGATTCGAGACTTTAAAAAGTACCCCTTTTTGTAAACTAGATAAAATTTTGTGTTTTGCTAACGTTTTCGAATTAATATCCCCTCACCTAATTATGCTACGAAAAACATGCAATAATGACCTTATAGCGCACTTAATATTCTATAATTTAAGGGTAAAATTAGGTCAGTGAATTTTGTAGTTGAAAGTATAAACCCGAAATTCCAAAGGCAGGAGGCCCGCTATCTAAGTTTTTCATACAAATCGCAAGTCGAGTTGCAAAGCTGCAATTTTGGTATATTATAAAGGCCTTATAGATATATACGAAAATGCATATTAAAAGAAAAACAAAAAATAATTTGGGCATAGGACGTAAAAAACGAAAAAAAATTCGCACTTTTTTTAGTTTTTGACGTTTAACTAAAAATCTATTATCTTTTTGATACTAATTGCTATAAAACTAAGAAAGAACATTAAATTTGAAAGGATTTGAGCTACGTTGCATCACCGTAAGTTATATATATTTTGAGATACGACATTTCATAAAGTGCCCTTTTATCAAAACATAAACAAATTTTAGGTTACGTTAAAGCTATTCACTAAATATTGGCAAAACGTTCGCGCTAAGAAAAAAAAAGTAATTGTAGATAATAACTACATTAAATTTGGAACAAATTGAGCCGATAACAATTACTGTAAGTCTTATAGTTGGGGTTATACGAGGCTTCAAAACGTGCATTTATTTTCTTAACTTAATGAAGGGCACATTTTGAAATGTCGTTTCTCTAAATCTATATAATTTAGGCTAATGCAAGGTAGCTCAAATCCTTTCAAATTTCATATTCTTTCTAAGTTTGGCAGCAATTAGTATCAAATAGATAATAGTTTATTAATTAAACGTCAAAAAGTAAAAGAAGTCCAATATTTTTTCAGTTTTTTTCGTCCTATGCAGAAATACCTTTTTTGTTTTTCTTGTAATATGCATTTTTGTACGTCCTTATAGGGCCTATATAATATACTAAAATTGCAGCTTTGTAACACGACTTGCGATTTGTATGAAAAACTTAGATAGCGGACCTCCTGCTTTTTGAATTTCGCGTTTTTAGTTTCAATCACAGAATTTACTGACCTGATTTTACCCTTAAATGAAAGAATATTAATTGCGCTATAAGATAATTATTTCATGTTTTTCGTAGCATAATTAGGTAAGGTGATATTAAACCAAAAACGTTAGCAAAACTCAACATTTTATCTAGTTTACAAAACAGGGTACTATTTGAAGTCTCGAATCTCTGGAACTATAAGACCTACGGTAATGCATGTTATCTCATCTTGTTACAAATTCATTCATATTTAAATGTTACCTGATACATATTGTCAAAAAACGTAAGGCTTGTTTTATAAAAATCAGAAACTAAAAATAGACTAAATTTCACAGTTTTTCACGTATAACGCAGCTAGCACAACTTTTTTTTGCTTGCAAAATGTGGTTTTATACTGCCCTATGGTGTCTAAATAACATACCAAAAATGCAGCTTTACTACATGTTTTGCGAGTTTAATGTACGATTTGACCGTACTATTATATCAGTGGAAAATAATTTAGATGATATAAGGTACACCCGGCTAAAATCGGATCTAGTGTAAGATCGGATGACCGTAATAACAACCTTCTTTCCCTTACTTTAGAGTTGAAATTAGATACTAGTCCGATCTTAACCAAAAGGTTTTCGGCGGGTGTATATTGAAAAAAAAAAAATTTGCAAGTTAGAGTGTCGATTACGTAAAATTATATTGAAAGCTTGCTTTCTTTTTATCACGTACATGGCACATCTGCAGGTAAAAGTGAGAATAAATTTATGATTTTTTTGGGAAAATGATGACATTTTAAAAAACTCACCGAAAAATAGTCGGATCTTACCCGAGTGTACTAATATTTAAATACTATGATGTTTACTGAATTGTTAAAAGAATATAATATTTATACAATAAACGTTTGACTCCTTTTTAGGGTTCCGTAGCCAAAATGGCAAAAACGGAACCCTTATAGATTCGTCATGTCCGTCTGTCCGTCTGTCCGTCTGTCACAGCCAATTTACTCGGAAACTATAAATGCTACAGTAACGAAATTTGGTGAGAATATGTGTTGTATGAACCGCTACAGGATTATGATACTAAATTGTAAAAAAAACCATTGTGGTGGGGGCCCTCCATACATGTAACTGAGGGATAGAATTTTTTTTTAGTTTTACATAAGCGTGTGGGGTATTAATAGAAAGGTCTTTAAAAATGATATGAAGGTTTATACATCACATTTTTATTTAAGCAAATCGTTTTCGAGATATCAGCTCTCAAAGTCTGAAAAATGTGTCCCCCCCCCCTCTATTTTTTAAACTACGCGATATAAAATTCTGAAAAAAATATATGTTATGCACATTAATAAACTCTATCAACGATTTTTAGTTTGATTAAATTATCTCCTATAGTTTTTGAGCTAGGTTGATTTAACTGTATTTTTTTAATAATAAATTGATAATGGTACGGAACCATTTGCGCGCGAGTCCGACTCGCACTTGGCCGGTTTTTGTATTAAATATTAATTTATAATATTAAAATATTCATTGAATTCAGAACTGCTTTTCCGTTCCAGTCACCAAAGCTACTGAGATTAATAATACCGTGTGGGTGCAAAATCAATTATTATAGTTAAATTATTATGTATTGAATTCAGTCTGAGGTTATTAAATTTGTATGCCGCAGGAGCCGGAACACTGTTAATGGAAGATTGTCGTTATACAGTGTGTTAAGTAACATGATACTGACTTTTATTGAAACAGAGGAATGCGATGAAGATTTTTAACCAAACCGTGAACATTATTCGATTCAAAAAGCCAATTTTAAAAGTAATTTACTTTGTAAAACAGTTAATTGAGAAGCAATGTACTTTAAAATGAATCGTTAATTTGTAATTGACAATGAGAGATCGCAGCCATTCACAACGTTTGACAACTAAGCAGTGCACGCGTTACATTGATCGTTCGGAGGAAACAAATTTAATGTTCATAACCCATAAACAATCTTCAATAAATGGTCATTGAAATTTCAATCCCTTAGTCGACTCTTACGACGCCCACGGGACGAGTTAAGGTAGTGCCAAATTGTATCCATAAGCTGTCACCACGCAGTTCATAAATTTTTATTATTCATTAAAATCCGTCAAGCCAGATCATTAAATCTGTACGCCACAGACCCGATCGGCGGTCTCCGATGTTGCCACGATGCATTCCCAATTGAAATATGAGTGCATGACGAACGTGAGGTGTGACCGCAAATTATACAATCCATCGGGAATGATGTGTTCATAAATTTAACATAATAGTGTCCACTGTAAAAAATAAAATACATACGTATACATTAGGCTAAAATTATAGCCACTAGTGTCTTTTGTAAAAATCGGTAAAAAAAAATTACTTTTACCGCCTACCCCTAGGCATTAAGCCAAAGATGCTGGCAGCATTCCTTCGCTGTTTAGCTATGTTAATACGCTGTGATAGGAAACTGCCAGCCTTCTCGTCATCGGTGAGCTTCGATCAGACAACTAGATAGATCCCTGTCCAGAATTCAAGCTTAAAATCATGATTTCACGTTTGCGTGGCGTATGCGATGCAGCGTATAAGAAATATCATTACATTAATAGATGGAAAACCTCTTGCGTATCATGCACGATCGCGTGACGTGCATGCGGTGAGCCATCTACTAGGTATGCCATTTTCATAAGGATTGACGATGGGCAGCAGCGTCATCATAATGAACACATTTCTGAAATCGCCGACCCACTTGCCCAGCGAGGTGATTTTGAACATTTTACCTCTTGCATCCACGTGTAGTTATGTGAGATAGGCGGAAGATGATGATAAATACGTATAAGTATTATTAGTTACACTTTTGGTTTAAGCAACTAACACTGCACCGGGATTCGAACCTGGGGCCTACAGCATCGCAGGTAGTCTATACTGCACTACGGTGACATCGAGACTAAATAATAAATCTTTTATTTTTGTAACTCTCGTTGCAACTAAAACTTTTATGTTTAGTACAACAATAAGTCGAAAGTATTGTTCCATTTAATTTTCAACGAAATTAAGCTTCGGTCGAATGGAAAACTTTTCGTGCAGTCAAAACCACAGGACATTAATTTTAAGCGTAGTTTTACCCAAAAATGTTATTTGAAATATTAATACAGGTTTTTCGCGTTCGCGGTTTTGAATAGCAAAGACTTTTGTAAAAGTTTGGTTTTGTGACAAAAGTTTTATTATAACTTTGTGTTTTTATATAAACGACAACTTTAATAATATATTAATATGTATTAATATTAATTGAAACGATTATTTGATTAATTTATTCGGTTCTATTGACATATTTTAAAATTGTAATTCGCTATTTAATTTTATAATTATAATTCTTATATCTTGACATTCTAACATAATATTTTTAATTTTTATCCTATTTCAATATCCAAATTTTTTGACATCATTGTATATTGTATAAAACTTATTACATTGTATAAAATACCTCATGTTCTCTAAGTACCTACCTAATGAATTTTGTATACTTACCTAATATTTTACATTTCAATATCACATTTAATGTTTTTTATGTTTTATTCAATTAATTATTTATTACTATTGTTGCATGATAGTATATAAGAAATGAAATGTCAATTAGCACGTAAGGTTTAGCTGTTAGTGCTAATTGTAAGAAAAATAAATAAATTGAAATAAATAAATAAATATATTATTTAAGTATGTACCTACTTGAGCAGATGGTCGATGGGGTTGAAAATTGCTCGAGTGGAGACCACAGCTAGGCAAACGCAGGGTAGGACGTCCACCCACAAGATGGCCCACATGATGGACTGACGACCCTTATGAAGGTCGCCGGGACACGCTGGATGCAGGTCGCATCTAACCGGTACATGTGGAGATCCAGAGGGGAGGCCTATGTTCAGCAGTGGACGTCTTATGGCTGAGATGATGATGAGGTACCTACTTGTACTATGTACCTATAATACTAATATTTTCTAATTCTATTTTATTGTGAGTTATTACATACAAGAACAAAGGTATCATCATCATCATCAGCCCTTGAGCGCCCACTGCTGAGCATAGGCCATAATATATGCCTAGAAGCGATTCACAGATTTTATATGGTATCGTCGACTCATTGAGCGGATGTCCGACGCTTCTTTGTCCGACCAAAATGTTAACGGATTGGTGGCCGCTTTCAAACGGGAGAAGGGCAGGGCGTCCGACCGCCCGATGGGTGGACGATATTCGATAGAGTACGGCTCACTTTTGGATGAGGTTAGCTCAGGACCGGGACCAATAGGTTTAGCACACGATCAGTGCGACAATATGTCGCTGCGAGATAGATTATCCATCCCTCTTTTATTCATATAGTTGATAAAAGATGGAAAATTTATCTCGCGGCGACATGTCAGTATGTCATACTAACATGCCAATCATGTGCTAAGCGTACTGTGGCGTACAGGAAGAGATTCCTATGCTCAGCAGTGGGCGATAAACGTCTCAAAATGATGATGATGATGAGTTGTTATAAATGTTAATAACCTTATCAAATTAAGTGCTACTTCAAATTCCATCATTGCTATCAATATCTATAATATTATCGTTACTCTGCGTGACGAAATTTCTAATATTGGGAATGGGCAATTTATGTAAATTATGATGTAGTTTACTTTCCATAAGTGCCGTAGTTGATAAAATAACATTTGTGTCCATCGTGATTTGTTTTGAAGGTCATTTATAATACGGAATAAGTATAGTACCGTAAAAACTACCCAAATATATATTGATTTAAACTCTCACGATTATCACTTATATTTGAAAACAAACGCGTCTTAATCGCATAAACTGACGTTTAATTCGTTCAACGATGACGTTTCGGGCATGACTTTACCCCGGTGGTCGCAGGTAGTCGGCCCAAGTATAGTCCAATATATCTGCAATTGTGGTCCACAATTTATTTAATAAAACTATGAAAACGCATAAACTCGCGTACATTAACTAAATTTAACTTCATCCCGTTGTTTCGAACACTTTACAGAGTTTATCCATTTTTCATAGTTTTATTTCATGTGTAATCCTCGCGGTAACCGAAGAAAATATTCTATATTTTACCTTGACTGTACTGTTACATTACCTTTCATATATTTTTGAGCATACATTACGAGTAAAATACATATTACAATAGCTTCTAAAACACTTAAACAGCCTACTAACGATAAAAGGCTCAATGTAAAGGCTTAACCGGCTTATAGTTGACGTCTAAATATATTCAGGCTGCATTAACGGAGTAATATAAAGTCACCTTGCGTTGTTCGGTAATTACGCAAAGGTGAAAAAGGTAGGCTATTTGACAGTGGAGACGTATTAGGCCAATTGTAAATTAAGTAAATTTTGTAAATTTTTCGTAAAATGCATAATTTGCTAAACTTTAAACTTGCAATAGCTTTGCTTGATAAATAATTTAGCGGTATCGCCGCGACCGCATTTTAACTAAATAATGTCAACCAAATAATTTCTTTTATTATTTTGCCTATATGGATTTTTTTGGGTGGGCAATGTTACCCCCTAGGGCTAATGTTACCCGACTTTACGGTAGTTCTTGATTATTCGCCTATTTACATGAAAAAAGGTATTTTACGCTCCATTAAATTTTTTGTACGGTTGTTACACGATAAGTCCGAGAATCGTGAACCGATTATCATTTTTTTTAAATCAAATACCAAACTACCAACACAGAGCGCGTTCTACTTGAAATTATTTTCCTATTTCTGTAGATATAATTAACAAACTCACAAATCCAACGGTGATGAGATGCAAAACAAAATGGCGTCGTAAAGATGTCACAATAAAGATTACAGCGTCATTAATGGCTGAATGGGGGTAATTATGGGCAAGAAACGTGTGATCAAGATTTTCGTTCATGGGTAAATCAACGTTTTTCTATCTGTTATTGCCATGTTTATCGCGTCACCTAAGTCGATCTGGATATGCATTTATCTGGTGTTAACAAGCCCTTTTCTAAATGGGTTACCTACAAAAATGAACTACGCGCATGTTTTAGAATAAAAAACATCCTAAAATTGACACAATTCTTCGAATTTTTCATTCCGTTACCGCCATACAAAATGTACGGAAAAATGGTAACGGAAAAAAAACCTTGCGACAAAATTTTTCTCCTATCAGAATCGAAAGAGCTCGCGATTCTGAGTGGAACATTAAAAATGGCCCCGCCTGCGACCACAGGTCTAACGTCATGTCCAAAACGTCACGATAATATTTAACATAAGCTTAAAGTGTATTTAGGTAGACCAAACGAGCATTTGCTCATTCTATCCCCCACTCTACGAAATTCGTTCGATACACAAAACGTGATTCTCCACTTCACTTTGCACTATCTTTAGGTACTTAATGATGTCTTAGTAGTTGACAAGGACCTAGACATATTTTGTACTTCAGAACCTATAGGAGATCCGTAGGCGAACTAAAGTTACTGACATAGCCCTCCGGATTAGCAAGCTGAAATGGCAATGGGCAGGCCACATTGCACGCAGAGCAGATGGTCGATGGGGTCGAAAAGTGCTCGAATGGAAACCACGGATGCAAACGCAGTGTAGGACGTCCACCCACAAGATGGACAGACGACCTTACAAAGGTAGACGGGACACGTTGGATGCAGGTCGCATCTAACCGGTATATGTGGAGGTCCAGAGGGGCGGCTTATGTTCAGCAGTGGACGTCTTATGGCTGAGATGATGATGATGATGATATTTTTGTCGAACAATCAAATTGTTTCATTATTTTTTGAGTTGCTTTTTTAGTTTAGTTTAGAGTATGGCCAAAGGCGTCTTATGACAGATTACACACATACCCGAAAAATTTAACCGTAGTCCTCTAAGCTGGAGTAGCCGAGTGGTTTAGGTATCAGCCGCGAAAGCTGAGGACGTGGGTTCAAATTCCACCTCCGACGTTGGTAAATTTCGGTATTTTTCTTTGGTATGTGACATCTATTTATTTGTCAACCTTCGTAGCCCAGTTGGTAGTGACCCTGTCTACAAAGCTGGAGATTCCGAGTTTGAATCCAGGCGAGAGCATTATTTGTGTATTTATTTATCACAAATATTTGTTCCTTGGTCATGGCTGTCTATGTATTTAAGTATCTATATGAATATCGTCATCTGGTACTCACACCACAAGCCTTAATTGAGCTTACCGTGGGACTAGGTCGATTTGTGTAAGATGTCCCAAGAGATATTTTTATCTATTTTTATGACTATTGCTAAGATATTCTACTCTAAAACCTAGATGATTGATTATCGAAACCTAACCTAACATCATGAATACCTTTCACCCAAAACCCTTTCGCCAAGCAATATCTTCAAGATATTACTAAAGTTATGCAATAGAACGATATACAAAGGATGCCAAAGGGAAATATGCACGGGAGGTGTCCTTTTGATGAATACTTCATCGGAATATAGCGACGGGCCCATCAAATATTTTATAGGTGATGGCTGGGACAGCCTTTTCGATTACAGGAAAACGCCGCGTTTATGATCGTGTTGGGCATTTCACTCTTCTTTTTCACTTACTTAGCTCATATACAGTTGAAGCCAAAATAAGGTGTATACAGGATGGAATGGAACGACGATCCTTCCCGCTACCGACCGTTACGATGAACTTTCAAATAGTAACAACATCGAAATATATTAAAAAAATTGACCCCTCTTATACAGTGAGTGATTGGTTAGAGTTCAATAGTATGGAAAAGTCAATTTTCCATGTACGTTTTAATTTTCGTATTAAGGGTTTCGTAGTAAACTAGGAACCCTTTTAGTTTCGCCATGTCTGTTTGTCCGTCTGTCTGCTCGACCCACCCAATCCATAAATATCTATACCAAAGCGTTCAAATTAAATAATAAAGCGTTTGAAACATGATCATTCCTAGGCAAGATGCAATCTGTAGTCGTGTACGATAAGTAATAAGTCACGTAGCCAAAATAAATTATGGAAATGGTTATTTGACTTTTCGTTCGAATCTGTCATTCTCATACATTTATTAATTATCGCTTATCGTATCGGGTTCGAATCCCGGCGAGGGCATTATTTGTGTATTTATTTGTCACAAATATTTGTTCTTTGGTCACGGCTATCTATGTATTTAAGTATCTATTATATATATCGTCGCCTAGTACCCACAACACAAGCCTTAATTGACCTTACCGTAGGACTAGGTTGATTTGTGTAAAATGTCTCAAGATATTTATTTATTTGTACAATTGCAAGCCTGCTACCGCGAACAGTGAAGTTTGTAAATTTTGGGAATTTATCTCTGTCACCCCAACGAAGGCGTCATTAGAGTAAAATCCCCGAAATATACGAACTTCGGTGTTCGCAGTAGGCTCACTGAAGAGCGTATTTCAAGCAGTAAAGTTCAAAGTGAAAATGTTGTTCCTCTCTGGCCACTAAGCTGCCAAGGAGCCAGTTTCCTTAGGCGTGATATAAGCAATAAAGGTTATCGTCTTTATCGCACTTGTGTCGTAATAACATCGTTATTGCACAAGTAATGTATCGGCGTTTATAGGGAAAAGGCTATAAAACAACGGTTATATTTTTACAATCTTAATATAAAGTGAATAGATTGAATAACGCCTGCAACAAGATTTTGAGTGTTATTTGATGGCTTCCAAACCTGCTAGTAATTCTTGGAAACTGGAGGTACGGGGTTCGATTCCCGTTTAATGAAACAACCATTACCAAGGAACAAATATTTTTATGTAACATACGTAATTGCTCGATTAAAATCCATGTGCTCAAATTTGACTAGTTTAAAAAAAAAAGTGGTAGCATTTTTAATTTGTGTGTCCGAAAAATATGAAAAAAATCAGAATACATTGAATAAAACTATTTCGAACATAATCCGCCCACCTCAAATTTGAATAATTACGGAACCCTGCACTGAGCATGCTTTTGGTCAGCTTTATACAGGGTGTAATCGATAAGTGCTCACAGGCCATAATTCCGTAAATATGAAAGATATCAGAAAACTTTTAACTGATATCAAAAGTACGTTATCTAACGAGTAAAATTACATTAATAACTTTTTCTAAATAGATGAAGTAATATTAAAAATAGTAACTTAAAACGCTCCCATACATTTAGTACGACGACTTAAAGCCTTAAAGAATGTCGGGTGTCGTAAGAGATAAAACTGTTAGAGATTCGTTATTTGTACAAATATATTGTAATAAAATAATAATACTACCGTTTATGAAATAATTAATGTGACATTTATTCCTAAATAAAAAAAATCGTATTGAACTATTCTTTGAATGAACGGTTACGTACTAAATGTATTGGAGGGTTTGAAGTTAATATTTGAGATATTTCCGATTTTATTTCAAAAAAGTTATTAGTGTTATTTTACTGGTTGGGTAATGCACTTTCGATATCAGTTAAATGTTTTCTGATATCTCTCATATTTACGGAATTAGGGCCTGTAAACACTTATCGATTACACCCTGTATAGGGAATACGGATTCTTACGATTTATGAATATTGTTGAGTATTTTGAGTAATCACGTGATGTTTTTCTCTTTCTTCCTTAACTATGGTTTTTGTTTGACTTCCTTCACCGTTATGGCACATTCACACTATCCGACCCGATCCGACGAGATGCCCCAAACTACCCACCAAATAAAGGTACATACATACGTACAGTATGCCGTGTGGTGACGGCAGTAAGAATACATTAATCACCACCCCAACTCTTGCCGGGGGTGTCGTAATAGTCGACTAAGGGATTGAATTGTCACTGACCATTTATTTATCGAAAATTAGTGGTGGGCAAGAGCGTCGAGATCAATCATCATAGTGGAGATACTGCAATCGCCAACCCGCTTGCCCAGCGTGGTGATTATGGGCATTTACCTCTTATTATTCCTAATGCATCTATATGCATACGCAATAGCCTCGAAAGGCCTGACGCCCTATTTTTGGGACAACAAAGTTTACTCATAATGACGTCATAATTTTCAAAGAAAGAATTTTATTTAGTAGGTCCCAAAATGTATAAAAAATCAATGTTTCTTTTTTTTTAAGGTGTGTAATAAAGAGTATTCTTTCTATCTATCTATAAATATAAGACTCACATTTAAACGTATCGGACAATGTAAAATCCAATTAAAGAGTACGGGTTTAGGACGCGGCTTAGTCCCCGTTTACACGTGACCAATTCCTTCCACAAAATGGCGGGATTTAATTAGTTTTTCGGTCGAGGTTTCGGTAAAATGGATGTTGATCGATCCTCGTAATTTCCTCGCTTTTATATTTACCCCGGGCTTCCACGTTTTACCGTGAGAAGTGGGGACATGAATGTTTATTTTGTTAGGTTCAGGTGGCAAACAAAAATACGTGTTTTGAGGCCCGCGAACACCGAAGTTCGTAAATTCTGGGATTTGTCTCTGTCACTCTAACGACACCTTCGTTGGAGTTGAAAAATACTGAAGTTCACCAACGCTGTAGGTGGATTCGGTATTTTTTCTTTGGTATATGACATTTCGTGCTATTGGGAGAAGCGCAGGGCGTCTGACCGCTCGATGGGTGGACGATATTTGGAAGAATACGGGTCACTTTTGGATGAGGTTAGGTCAGGACCGGGACCAATGGTGGCGTACAAGAAGAGAGTTTTGATAAAGACCTTAACTATGTTCATTCGTTAGGGTGTCGCCAAACCTATCGCCGCTTTCGCATTTTAAGGCAAATCGCGCCGTATCACCGTCCATCGGTGTCATCCGAGTTGGTTCTTTTTATTTATTTAACCTTTATTGCATAAGAAAAACAAGATTATTGAACAAAAGGCGAACTTAATGCTAAAAAGCATTCTCTGCCAGTCAACCTTCGGGCAAAGCAGATGAGCTGTGTGACGATGCAACAAAAGCTTACATGTATTACTTATGTGTGAGTAATATGACATCAAACATTACGTCAAGGATTTTTTCGCTCTTATTGCGTAGTAATAAAAGTAGTAATCTATCGATTTCGAGTTCGGCTAAATTCATAAATGGATCTAACCGAATTCGTGTCGCTAAATTTGGGGAGACCCTTAGAGTTAATATTCTGTAAAACCATACAACTACAGTCCAGTATTACAACTATAGTCCACAAATTCAACTCGTAATTAAGCATCAATGAAAATCTTTCGTTTTGGTTTTCTCTAACTTTTCTAATCATGAATGAGGAGACTTTGTGTAACAACTGCGTCAATAATATAATAATTACACTAAATCTACGATATGTGACTTAGTTTTTGACCATGGTTGGCAGCTTTTGGACTATAGTTGGGGTAGTTTTACAGTTACGCGACTAATGCTGCGATAAACGCACAAAATAAGAGCGCCTAAGTGCTTGCAATATTTTTCCTCGAAATCCATGAGTATATTATTCGAACAGCTCCTTGACCTATTAATCTACTCTTTTGCGTCGACGACGTAATTTGGTATCTCGAGTGACTTGGTAATTAATCAACGCATTATGAACGGGTGCGAGCCGCCGGCAAAAATCGAGTGTCGATGTGACATGTGTCAAAGTGACACATTGGATATTGAACGACCTATACATGGACAAGAACCGATAAGCTATACACCGTGGTCTCTAATAAACCGAAAGATTTTAACCACGCGTTTTTGATGTAAAAACAAACAAAAAATATTATATGACTTTTGTCATTTTTCGCCAAAAAAAATTTTTTTTTATTTAATTTTTTGATGTATATTAACATGAAAAGTAAATGTTATTCATACAACTAGCACTTACAATGAGTGTTAAGGTTTTGTTTTACGAAAACCTAATTTATTTCTCACTTTTGACATCTATTAATAAGGTCAGTGAGACTATTTTCCATAATGGCACCAACGCCGTTTAAAAGAGAGTTAGAAAATGTGTTTTTTTTATTGGTAATAACTCTGAAACTAGGCGACATCCAGAAAAGTTTATTCAACATTATAGTTTCTAAATGTGGTCAGGAATACACTGTTTAAATCTTTCGGGTTATAAGAGATCACAGTGTATAATAGCTAAATACAGCCTGTCTTTGTAATCCAATCATCAGTAGGATCTAAAAAAAATTTTCTCAATCTTGCTACGGAATGTTGATGTTACTTACTTTAAATTAAACCCGGAAATACTATGTTTCCGGTGTCATATGCTAAGATGATATGTAAAGAGATTTCATGTATTTATTTCACACCTAGGACTGCAAACAGACTGTCTTTTGTTTTGAAACGTCAAATTGTGACACAAGGTCTTGACATTCAGCCACAGAAAAAAAAAATAACCTTAGAACTGATGTCTATACCACCAGGTAAAAGAATACCTCAAACAGATTAAAAAAAAAGTTAGGCGCGAATGTTTTTTTTAATGTTTTATGATACTGTACTATTGGTATACCTATTTACAAATGAAATAGTATGGTTCGGCGACATCAGTTTGTTTTATTTCATGGCAAGTTTGAGAAAAGCACTATACAAATCTCGGCGAGAAACAGGGTTACAGGCCGCGTATCCCTATCTGGCCTCAGTTCCTTCGGCCAGATATATCTACTTGGCCTGTAACCCTTCGTTTCCCGTCCTCTATAGTAATGTACTATTAAACAAATATGGCCACCTTTCCATATTGATGATGAAAATCGTTCAATTTAAAGGACCATGGGTAAATTTGTATGGCACTGTCCCCACCCACCAACAGAAATGAAACATGTCTCCTTTAATAGATCTTGACAGACTGATGACTTTAGTATGACGAGAATCGCCCTATGTATGGGGTTTTCTTGGAAAACCGTGTTTTGTTTGAAGGGTGAGACATGGCAGTGCAATTACTGGGTTTTGTGGCATGAAATCTTTACGTCACATGGTGACAACCATGAGTTGTTACATCCGTCTTTAGGCTGCGGTGACTGTTTACCATGACGCAGCCCCGCATGCTTGTTTATAAATCAACTAGTATAATAAAAAAAAACATTCAATGAAATGAGCAAAAAACAAGTAAAAAACAAAACACGGTTTTCCAAGAAAACCCCATACATATGGCGATCCTCGTCATAGTAATAAATCATCAGGTTGCTAAAATCTATTAACCCTTAAATCGACAACGACACTTTTTTTGAAAAAATACATAAAACTATAGTTTTTATGCCTATTTATATGATGTTAAATAACAGAAAATTAATAAAAAAAATCGCTTATGGATAGTTTTTCAGAAATCATATGTCAAGTATGTTGCACGTTGCCAACTATGCAGTGAATAGGTATTGGGCTTGAACGTCCAGTATTTTTGCCATTGCCAATTGTACGGTTAATTTAGTTTATTATATTTTTAATTTTTTTTAACATATATTATATGAAACAAGATATTTTATGTCAAAATCCTTATTAAAAAACTTATAATTTCAATAAGTAAGTAGTAATATCTTAGAACCTGTGGACTACAAATGAAAAAAAAAGGGACACTGAAATTTAAGGCTGACATAGAATAATATAAGTTTTTATAAATGGTAAATATAAATTCACGTGGTCCTATGTCAGCCTTTGATTTCAGTGTATCTTTTTTCCATTTGTAGTTCACAGGTTCTACGATTAAGGTTCACAATTTAGTAAAATCAATGCATTTAGAGCGGCTTAGTTTACTTGGCTCATGGCATAATCAACAGCGATGTCCGAAACCGAATGATGTCCTTATCATACGGGAAGAAAACTTTTTTCAGATTGACTTTTGTTTACATGTTTGTTGGACTTAAATAAAAGAAATTAAGTCACTCCAATGAAAAATCAATACTGGGAGTCACTGAAAATCTGCTGTTTTCTGTACTGCTGTGCAGCATCTTCCTCGTCTGAGTTTTCGGCATCTAGGAAACTTTTTTTGGACTTGAAATCACACAGCTTTATTAGAAATACATTACATAAAAATAATATATAAAATAAATAATAATTCTTTGATATATTGGGCAGCAAAAGCTCATTGAGTGCGAAGATCTATTTCGTTATTAGTACCTACGTCGTTATGAGTAGTATGTAAAAAAATGGCCATATAGCGATATTATGATATAGATGTTATTGCAGGTCACTTAGTACTGGTTTTTACATAAAAAGTGTCCCATTTTCATTTAATTTGAGTGGTTTTACTCGAAATTATAATGTGTTGATGAAGCACGGCAACATTGGCAACGAGAAAAATACTGGACATAGCAACAACAACATAAAACTTGGCGTAGTTGCCAACGGGAAAAATACTAGACATTCTACTTTGCAAGTAATAAACTCATTGATGAACTGTGTTAGAAGTTTCATGTAAACAGAAATATGTACTTCAAGTATTTAGTTAAATAGATGTGAAAATTAAACAATACCTTATCATACAAAATTACGAAAAAAAAATTGTTAACGTTAGGCCGGGCGACGTGTCCTTCCCAATTGGGTATCTTGGCGGCGATTTATGACAAACTAGCGTTTCTGTTGGCTCGACACATTTTTTTTCAGAATAATAATCATTATGCAATACACTTACACTGCTTAGTTTTCGCTTCAGCGTTTTGGTTTCTTGTGTAGATTTTTGTATTTTGGATGTCTAGTATTTTACCCGGTATCGAATTAAGGGTTAAATGAGACACGTTTCATTTCTGTTGGTGGGTGGGACCATTTTTGCCCATGGTCCTTTTACTCTTAGAACTATCAACACAATTACAAATTTCTGTTACAATGCTTTTGTATCATATCTGGTTAATACCTAACTAGTTTATTCTCTCTAAATCTTGCTTCAAAGAACACACAAACTAGTTATAACTCAATATGACGAACTCCAAACTACTAGTTTCATTGTGAGCGTAGACCTAGAAGTGAGCTAAGTGGTTCAAACTTGTCTCAAGTGGCAATACGACTTGTTCCAGCGTGGCCCGACACGAATATTGCCAAAAAAGTTTTTGGTCTTTA